>JAAGEH010000029.1:23698455-23818663 GCA_011751065.1 Lasiurus cinereus | reverse complement strand
AGAGAGAGAGAGAGAGAGAAAGAAAGAAAGAAAGGAAGGAAGGAAGGGAGGGAGGGAGGAAGGAGGAAGGAAGGAAGGAAGGAAGGAAGGAAAGAAAGGGAGAGAGAAAGAGAGAGAGAGAAAGAGAGAGAGAGAGAGAAAGGAAAGGAAAGGAAAGAAATAGAAAGCGAAGAAGGAACATGGGTAAAGAATAAAAATGGCAAGAAAAAAGTACCTGTCAATAATAATTTTAAATGTAAATGGATGAAATGCCCCAATCAAAAGACATAGGGTAATGGATTGGCTAAGAAAATATGACCCATATATCTGCTGTATATTAGAAACCAACCTTAGAAAAAAAATATGCACCCAAACTAAGGGTGAAGGGATGGGAAATGGGTTTTCAGGCCAATAGAAATGAAAAAAAAAAAAGCTGGGGGTAGCAATACTTATTTCTGACAAATTAGATTTCAAAATGAAGGACATAAAAATTGATAAGGAAGGCCACTTCATAATACTCAAGGGAACAATACAACAAGAAGAAATAACTCTAGTAAACATATACGCACCCAATACAGGAGCATGCAAATGCATATAAAACCTCCTGGAGGATATCAAGAGAGAGATTGACAGTGATACAATCATAGTAGAAAACTTTAATGCCCCACTATCATCGTTAGGCAAATCTTCTAAACAAAAAATCAGAAAAGAAACATCAATCCTAAATTACTTTAGACAAGATGGAATCAATTGACATCTTCTGAATATTTTACCCAAAAGCCACAGATTATACATTATTCTCAAGTGCACATGGGTCATTTTAAAGACAGACCATATATTGGGTCATAGGCAAAGTCATTTAAAATTCAAGAAAATGGAAATCATACCAAGCATCTTCTCAGAACACAGTGACATAAAATTGGAAATCAACTACAAAAAAAACTTCAAAAAAATCAAGCACATGGAGACTAAACAGCATGGTATTAAACAATGACTGGGTTACCAGAGAGATCAAAGAAGAAATTTTAAAAAATTATGGCAACAAACAACAATGAAAACACAACAATACAAAATCTATGGGACACCAAAAGCAGTCTTGAGAGGGAAATTCATAGTTCTACAAGCCTACTGCAAAAATCAAGAAACTATGATAATAAATTACCTAACCTTACAACTCGAAGAATTAGAAAGAGAGCAACAAGAAAAGCCCAATGTAAGCAGAAGGAAGGAAATAATAAAGATCAGAGTGGAGATAAACGACATAGAGAACAAAAAGACAATACAAAAGATCAACAAAATCAAGAGCTGGTTCTGTAAAAGGATAAATAACATCGATGAACTTCTAGCCAGGCTAACCAAGAAGTAAAGAGAGAGGACCCAAATAAACAAAATCAGAAATGAAAGAAGAGAAATAACAACAGACCCTACAGAAATACAAAGGATTGTTAAAAAAATACTATGAACAACTCTATTCCAACACTCTGAACAACCTGGAGGAAATGGACATATTCTTAGAAAAAGATAACCTTTGAAAACTCAAATAAGAAGAATCTAAACACCTCAAAAGGCCAATAACTTTGGAAGAAATTGAAGTAGTCATCAAAAAAATTCCAGCAGCCGAGGCCAGTTTGGCTCAGTGGATAGAGCGTCGGCCTGTAGACTGAAGGGTCCCAGGTTCGATTCCGGTCAGGGGCATGTGCCTTGGTTGTGGGCACATCCCCAGTTGGGAGGGGGGAGTGCAGGAGGCAGCTGATCTATGTCTCTCTCTCATCGATGTTTCAGACTTTCTATCTATCTCCCTTCCTCTCTGTAAAAAAATCAATAAAATATATTAAAAATAAAAAACTTCCAGCAAACAAAAGCCTGGGGCGAGACAGCTTCACAGGGGAGTTTTACCAAACATTCAAGGAAGAAGTAAAACTTATCTTCCTCAGACTATTCCAAAAAATTCAAGAGGAAGGAACACTTCCCAGCTCATTCTATGAAGCCAGCATTACCATAATACCAAAACCAAATAAAGACAATACAGTGAAAGAGAAGTACAGGCCAATATCCCTCATGAACATAGATTCCAAAATCCTCAACAAAATTCTAGCAAATCAGAAGAAGCGGCACACATCTGAAAAATCATGCACCATGACCATGTAGGATTTATCCCCGGAATGCAAGGATGGTACAATATCCACAAATCAATAAACATGATACATCACATAAAGAAATTGAGAGATAAAAATCACATAGTCAATCAATTGATGCAGAAAAAAACATTTGACAAAATGTAACATCCTTTCTTGATAAAGATTCTCAGCAAGGTGGGAATAGAAGGATCATACCTCAACATCATAAAAGTCATATATGATAAATCTACAGCCAACATCATACTCAATGGGCAAAAACTAAAACCATTTCTCAAAAAAACAGTAACAAGATAGGGATGCCCACTCTCACCACTCCTGTTTGACATAGTATTGGAAGTATTAGCCATTGCAATTAGACAAGAAGAAGAAATAAAAGGCATCCAAATAGGAAAAGAAGAAATAAAGCTGTCCTTATTTGCAGATAGCATGATAATGTACATAAAAAACCTGAAAGACTCAATCAAAAAACTATTAGATTTAATAAATGAATTTGGCAATGTAGCAGGACACAAAATTAATGCTGAGAAATCTATGAAATTTCTATACAGCAATAGTGAACTTACAGAAACAGAGACTAAAAAAGTAATCCCATTTACTATTGCACCAAAAATTAAGAGACCTATGAATAATCTTAACTGAGGAGGTAATAGTCCTATATGTGGAAAACCACAGGACACTGAAAAAAGAGATTGAGAAAGACATAAACAGATAGAAAACATACTGCGATCATGGATTGGTAGAATCAACATCATTAAAATGTCCATACTGTCCAAAACAATCTATAAATTCAATGTACTCCCCATTAAAATACCAATGGTATATTTCACAGACCTAAAAAGAACGCTCCAAAAATTCATCTGGAGTAAAAAAAGACCATGAATAGCCACAGAAATCCTGAGGAAGAAGAATAAAGTAGTAGGGATCTCAAAGCAGATTTCAAGGTGCATTACAAAGCTACTGTTCTAAAAACAGCCTGGTACTGGCACAAGAACTGGCATATAGACCAATGGAATAGAATAGAAACCCAGATGTAGACTCAAACCACTATGCTCAATTAATATTTGACAAAGGGGTCATGAATATACAATGGAGTCAAAACAGTCTCCTCAATAAATAGTGTTGGGGAAAATTGGACAGATACACGTAAAAAATGAAACTATACCACTAACTTACACCATACACAAAATAAACTCAAAATGGATAAAAGAACTAAACATAAGATGGGAAACCGTAAAAATACTAGAGAAATCCACAGGTAAAGAAATTTCAGATATATGCCAAAGCAATTTCTTCACCAATGCAGCTCCTAGGGCAATGGAAGCTAAAGCGAAAATAAACAAATGGGACTATATCAAAATAAAAAGCTTTTGCACAGCAAAAGAAACCATCAACAAAACAACAAGAAAGCCCACTGTATGGGAGAACATATTTGCAGATATTATCACCAATAAAGGTTTAATTGTCAATGTCTACTGGGCACTCCTACAACTTAATAAAAGGAAGATAAATGATCTAATTAAAAAAGAAAGGGGCAACGGACCTAATAGAATCTTTTTGAAAGAAGATGGAAAGCCAAGAGACACATGAAAACATGCTCAACGTCACTAATAATCTAAGAATTGCAAATCTAAATGACAATACGGTACCATCTCACACCTGTCAGAATGGAAATCATCAATAAATAACAAGTGCTGGCAAGCATGCGGAGAAAAAGGAACCCTCGTGCACTACTGGTGGGAATGCAGACTGGTGCAGCCACTGCAGAGAACAGTATAGATTTTCCTCAAAAAAACTAAAAATGGAACTGCCATTTGACCCAGTAATCCCACTTCTAGGAATATATCCCAAGAAACTAGAAACACTAATCAGAAAGGATATATGCAACCCTATGTTCATAGCAGCACAATTCACCATAACTAAGATTTGGAAACAGCCTAAATGCCCATCAGCAGATGAGTGGATTAGAAAACTATCGTACAGCTACACAATGGAATACTACACTGCTATAAAAAGAAGGAATTTGCCTTTTGCAGCAGCATGGATGGAACTGGAGAGCATTATTTTAAGTGAAATAAGCCAGGTAATTGAAGAAAAATACCACATGATCTCACTCATTTATGGGGAATAAAGAATATTATAGTCTGATGAACAAAACGATTGATCCAGAGGTAATAAAGCACCAAACAAACTGTCAAATTATAGTGGGAATCCTGGGGCGTGTTGGGATGGGAGAAAAAGAGATCAACCAAAGGACTTGTATGCATGCATATAAGCACACTAGTGGACACAAAACACTAGTGGAGGGTGGGATGAGGGCATGTGACTGGGGTTTGGGGAGGCTGGAGGAAAGTCAATGGGGTAAAAAAGGAGATATATGTACTACTATATGTAATACTTTAAACACTGAAGAAATTATCCTGTCATCATTACAAATAGAAAACTGAGAAAATATATTCAGACATTGGATAATAGGAAGCACAAGACTATAATTCATGAATGAAAGGAAAGAAAAGTGGTTAGTTCTAAAGTTGCCTTAGCATGCTTTACCTTAGAGAAGGGATGGTGATTCAAAGCAGAATACTGCAGTCTAACTGAGTTAAATAGAAAAAGGTCAAAGTTTAAGTATGCTTAGACAGCTGCATATTGTGTGCCAGAATTCCAGAGAGACAGAGCTGTTTAGTAAAAGGGTTCCAGAAATTTTCATTGGGTCACCCTTGAGCTTATGATACATATTAAAATATGCAAGCCTAGAATGAAACACCAAGATGTTGGACAAAGAAAAGGAGAAAACTCTGATCATCACAGCATATAGGAATCACAGTGTTGGAATATGTGTGAGATATAATAAGCAAGAATATAGAGCCTTTGTTTATTACTCAAGGTATTTGGTAGAAACCACAGAAACACTATTCTTTAGTATTGCCCCCAATCTGTCACTTTCTTATATCATATACAAGAATAAACTGAAAATGGATTAAAATCTTAAATATAACTCTATCTCATAAAATTTAAATATAACTCTATCTCATAAAAATCCTAGAAGAAAAGATTGGCAGTAAAATCTTGAACATTTCTTGGGCAAGGGAAACAAAAAAAGCTAAACACAAGGGAATACATTAAACTAAAGAGTTTCTGGACAGAAAAGGAAAACATCAACAAAATGAAAAAAAGTAACGTACTGAATGGGAGAAGATATTCTCTATTGATATATCTGATGAGGGGTTAATTTCCCAAATATATAAAGAACCAATTTTCTGTAACACCTAAAAGATAAACAATCTGATTTAAAAATGGGCAGAGGACTAGAATAGATTTTTCTCCAAAGAGGACATACAGATGGCAAATGGACATGAAAAGATGCTTAATGTTACTAACCATCACAGGAATGCAAATTAAAACCACAATGAAATATCACCTCACATCTGTCATAATGGCTATCAGCAACAAATCAACAATGTGTTTATCAAAATGTGGCAAAAAGGGAAGCAACCTATGTGTCTATCAATATGTGACTGGATAAAGAATATTAAAATTATATATATATATGTATATATATATATATATATATATATATATAATGAAATATTACTCAATAATCAATTCTTATCTTTTGTGGCAACATTAATGAACCTAGAGGGGCAGACTAAGGGAAATTAAGTCAGACAGAGAAAGACCAATACTGTATAACTTAAACTATACATGGGATCTACAAAACAAAGCAAATGTACAAACAAAATAGAAACAAATTTATAGATACAAGTAAAAAATTGATTATGGCCAGATGGAAGGTGAGTTGTGGTTCTAGCTGAAAAAAGTGACGGAATTAGGAAGTAAAACTTTGCAGTTAAAAAATAGCACTGGGATATAAAGTACATCATAGTGAATATAATAATATTTAATAACTATATATGATACCAGGCAGGTACAAGACATATCATGGGGATCAGTTCATAAATTATATAAATGTCTAACCACTATGCTGTTCACCTGAGACGAATATAATTTTGAATGTCAGTTGTGATATAAAAATTATAAAATTATTTACAAAATAAAGTAAGGTGCTTGGATCATCATAAATATTTTAAGAGAGACACAAGTGTTATGTCCAGGCTGAACAATATGCTTCAATCCCTATACAGGGAAACTCCATCAACACTGGAAGAGGTGGCTGTATTATCTAATGCCTGTAAACCAAGACTGAAAGTTAAGTAAAATAAAGAAGTAATATGTTCCAAATAACAGGACAAAATAAACTATCTAGAAAAGACCTTAATAAAATAGAGATAAGATAGCAGGGAGTAGAAGATGGTGGCCAGCAGGAGAGCAGAGAAAGAAATATGAGTGAGTAAGTGAGTGAAAGAGGAGTGTATAGACTTGTGTGGTATGTGTGCATGTGTGTGTGTGAGTGAGGGACAGTTAGGTCCTGCAGGAGTCTTGGGGGATAGCAGACCAGGTTCTCCTGGATGGGGAACCCCTGTAATCGCTATGGACATTCCATGGACAGCCTGGCTCTGGCACAAAAACCACACCAATTTGAAAGGGAAAGGTGCTGCAACTAGGAGCCCAGCCTCACCACCACCCATACTGGTATCAGACATAGTCCCACTTGTAGACCCACAGACCCTGGGACCATTGCCTCCCTGGCCACCAGCTCCTGGACCCTCTGTGAGTCACAGAGTGTGTGCCACCCTGGCCAAGTCTGTGACTCTTCAGCTTTCAGCTACAGACCTAATGACTCCCACTTTCCCCACTGCCATCTCTTGCAAGTCTCAATGAATTCCAAAGTGCCCTCCCTTTCCCCCCCCCCCCGGCTAAGGCCACACTGCTTCACCAGAAGTACTGCCAACTCTAGCCTCCCCATCTGCTGGCTCCTGGACACAACAGTCATGTTGCTTCAGCCGCAGATCTCACAATGCCTATATACCCAGCCACTGGCTCTAGGACCCCCCTAGTGATTCACTGAGTGAAACCACCCTGGCCAGAGTCCCACTACCTCATACACAGACTCTAGAACACCCATCTACCTGGCCACAGGCTCCAGGATCCCCACAGGGATTTATAGAGTTATGGCACCAGGCAACAGTCATGCCACACTGGCCAGAGTCACACTACCTCAGCTATGATCATAGGACCTCAGCCACCCTGCTGTGGGCTCTGGGACACGTGAGTCATATGGCAGTGAGACTTCAAGTGGTGCCTACCACAAAAGCCACAACCATTAGTACATCCACACAGCTTGCACAATGAGGTGGGTAGTGAGTCACATTGTCAAACAACCTGTGAGGAGACTTCATCCACAAATAAGAAACTAACATTTAAGACCCAACTACATCAGGAGAACCCAAATAACTAAAGTAGGAGGTTATACTAGAACACCCAGCTCAGGAGATCTGAGAGAATGCACCAATGGTTCACACAAATCCCAACCACATAGAACCACCCCCTCAAAAAAAAAAACCTGGGTGGAATAACAGTTAGATCTAAGACATAGAAACAGTTACAATGTACAGCAAAAAAGGGGAGACAAAAAACAACCCTCAAAGGAAATAAAAGGAGGAATCTCCAGAAAAGGAATTAATTGAAATGGAGGCAAAGTAATTGTCAGAGAAAGAATTCAGAGTAATGGTTATAAGGATGCTCAAAAGTCTGGATGACAAATACATCATTGGACAAATCCTCTAAACAAAAAATCAGGAAAGAAACAGCAATCTTAAAAGACTCACTAGATCAGATGGAATTAATTGACATCTTCAGAACATTTCACCTCAAAGCCACAGAATATACATTCTTTTCAAGTGCACCTGGGTCATTTTCAAAGATAGACCATATTTTGGGTCATAGGCAGTGTCTTCAAAGGCAAAGTGTCTTCAAATCCAAGAAGATATAAATCATATCAAGCATCTTCTCAGACCACAATGGCATAAAATTAGAAATCAACTATTACAAAAACAATGAAAAAATAACAAACTCCTGGAGGCTAAATAGCATGCTATTAAACAATGATTAGGTTATCAAAGAGATCAAAGAAGAAATAAAAAGCATCATGACAACAAATGACAGTGACAACACAATAGTTCAAAGCCTATGGGACACAGTGAAAGCAGTCTTGAGAGGGAAGTTCATATCTCTACAGGTCTACCTAAAAAAAAAATGTAATAAATTATCTAACCCTACAACTCAAAGAGTTAGAAAGACAGCAACAGGAAAAGCCCAATGTAAGGAGATAAAAGGAAATAATAAAGATTAGAGTAGAAACAAATGACATAGAGCCCCAACCCACCCCCCCAAGAAAATAGAAAAGATCAACAAAACCAAGAGCTTGTTCTTAGCAAGGAAAAAAAAAACAAGATTGATGAACCTCTAATCAGGTTCACCAAGAAACAAAGAGAGAGGACCAAATAAACAAAAACAGAAATGAAAGAGGTGAAATTAGAACAAACCCCACAGAAAAACAATGTACTATTAAAAAATACTATGAAAAACTCTATTCCAACAAAATGGACAACTTAGATAAAATGGATATATTTTTTTTAGAAAAATACCAGCTCCTAAAACTCAATCAGGAAGAATCAAAAAACCTGAATAGGCTGATAACCACTAAAGAAATTGAAGCAGTTATCAAAAATCTTCCAGTAAACAAAAGCCCTGGTCAAGACAGCTTTACTGGGAAGTTCAACAAAACATGCAAAGAAGAACTAAAACCTATACACCTCAGACTATTCCAAAAAATCCAAGCAGAAGGCACACTTCCAAGCTCTTTCTATGAAACCAGCACTACCCTAATTCCAAAACCAGATAAAGACACCACAAAATAAGAGATCTACAGGCCAATAACCTTCATGAACATAGATGCTAAAATCCTCAACAAAATTCTAGCAAATTGGATCCAACATTACCTTAGAAAGATCATATACCATGACCAAGTGGAATTTATTCTGAGTATGCAAAGATGGTACAATTATCCACAAATCAATAAATGTGATATGTCACATAAACAAATTGAGAGATAAAAAAAACCACACAGTCATATCAACTGATGAAGAAAAAGCATTTGACAAAATCCAATACCCTTTCTTGATAAAAACCCTCACCAAATAGGAATAGATGAATCATACCAACATAATAAAAGCCATATATGGCAAGCCTATAACCAATATCATACTCAATGGGCAAAAACTAAATTCATTTCCCCTAATAGCAGGAATAAGACAGGGATGCCCACTTTCACCACTCCTGATCAATATAGCACTGGAAGTGCTAGCCATAACAATGAAACTAAAAGTAGAAAAAAAAAGGAATCCAGACTGAAAAAGAAGGAAAACTGTCCTAATTCTCAGATGACATGATACTATACATGGAACACCCCAAAGACTCCATCAAAAAAACAATTAGACCTAATAAATTAATTCAGCAAAGTAGCAGGATAGAAAATTAACACCCAGAAATCTATGGCCTTTTTATATACCAATAAAGAACTCACAGAAAGTGACACACACACACACACACACACACACACACACAATCCCATTTACCATTGCACCAAAAAAAAATTAAGATACCTAGGAATAAACTTAACTAAGGAGGTAAAAGAGCCTGTGGTCAGAAAACTATAGGACATTGAAAAAAGAGATAGAGGAAAGCATAAACAAATGGAAGAACATAACATGTTCATGGATTTTTAGAGTCAACATCATTAAAATGTCCATACTACCCAAAGAAATCTACAGATTCAATGCAATCCCCATTACATACCAATGGCATATTTCAAAGATCTAGAACAAACTCTCCAAAAATTCATCTAGAATAAAAAAGACCCCAAATAGCCACAGCTATCCTGAGAAAGAAGAACAATGCTGTAGGGATCACAATACCATATATTAAGCTACTATATTACCAAGCCACAGTTCTCAAAATTACTTAGTACTGGCACGAGAACAGACATATAGATCAATGAAACAGAACAGAGAACCTAGAAATTGACCCAAGCCATTATGCTCAATTAATATTTGACACAAGAGGCAAGGCCACACAATGAAGTCAAGACTTTAATAAATAGTGATGGGAAATTTGGATAGATACATGAAAAAAAATGAAACTAGATCACCAACTTACACCACACACAAAAAGCAAACTCAAAATGGTTAAAGGACTTAAATGTAAGACGGGAAACCATAAAAATCCCATAAGACGCATTAGGCATCAAAATAGCAGACATATGTTGTAGCAATATATATTTACTGACACAGCTCCTAGAGCAATGGAGACTAAGAAGAAAATAAACAAGTGGGACTATGTAAAAATATAAAGCTTCTGTACAGCAAAAGAAACCATCAACAAAACAGAAAAGCCCACTGCATGGGAGAACATATTTGACAATGCTATTTCAGATAAGATTTTAATCTCCAAAATGTACAGTGAACTCATACAATTTAACAAAAGGAAGATAAATGATCCAATCTAAAAAAGGGCAAAGGACCTTAGTAAATACTTTACAAAAAAAGGACATACAGAAAACCAAGAAACATATGAAAACAAGCTCAGTCACTAATCACTGGAGAGATGCAAATCAAAACAACAATGAGGTAACATCTCACACCTCTCAGAATGACTATAATAAACAAATCAACAAATAACAGGTGTTGGCAAGGATGTGAAGAAAAGGAACCCTCATGCACTACTGGTGGGAATGCAGACTGGTACAGCCACTGTGGAGAACAGTATGGCCTTTCCTTAAAAAACTAAAAATGGAACTCCCATTTGACCTAGTAACTCCACTTCTAGGACTATATCCCAAAAAACCAGAAACATCAATCAGAAAGAATATGTGCACCTTATGTTCATAGCAACACAATTTACAATAGCTAAGATTTGGAAATAACTTATGTGCCCATCAGAAGATGTGTGGATTAAAAATCTATGGTACATCTACACAAAGGAATACTATGCTACTATAAAAAAAGAAGGAACTTTTACCACTGACAACAGCATAGATGGAACTGGAGAGCATTATGCTAAGTATAATAATCCAGTCAGAGAAAGATAAATATCGCATTATCTCACTCATATGTGGGATATAATGATCAACATAATTTGATGAACATAAATTGATCCAGAGACAAATAGCAGGGGATATGGGGGAAAGGGGTTAAAAAGCAATGAAAGGACTTGTATGCATGCATATTAGCAAAACCAATGGACACAGACACTGGCGTGGTGGAAGCTTCCCCGGGCTGAGGCTGGTTGGGGGAAGGGCTCATTTGGGGAAAAAGGATATATATGTAAAACTTTAGACAATAAATAAGTTATACATTTTTAAATGACCCAATAATTTTTTTAAAACCTAAAAAATTGGATTTCGCTGTGAAAAAAATGAATAAAAATGGCAACATACAAGTACTTATCAATAATAACCTTAAATTAAATTGTTAAATGTTCCAATCAAAAGACATAGGATAGCTAAATGGAAAAGAAAACATTATATATATATATATATATATATATATATATGCTGTCTACAAGAGGCCAACCATAGAACAAAGGATGCAAACAAACTGAAAGTGAAAGGATAGGAAAAAAATTTTAAGGCCAGTGGGAATGAAAAAAATAAGATTGGGTAACAATATTTAAATCTAACAAAATTTACCTCAAAGGAATGCCATAACAAGAGATAAGGACAGCCACTTCATAATACTAAAGGTATCAATATAACAAGAGGATTTAACTCTGGTAAACATCTATGCATCCAATATATACACATCTAAATATGTATTGAAAAATTCTGTAAAATATCAAGGGAGAGATCAACAATACAACCATAGTAGGGGACTTTAATACCCCATTGACATCACTGCATATATCTTCTAGATAAAAAAATCAGAAAAGAAACAGCAATCCTAAATGACTCACTAGATCAGATGGGACTAATTGACATCTTAAGAGCATTTCACCCAAAAGCTAGAAAATATAAACTCTTCTGAAGTGTATATGAGACATTTTCAAAGATAGACCACATGATAGGACACAAGCAAAGTCTCTACAAATTCAAGAAGATTGAAATCATATCAAGCATTTTCTCAAACAACAGTGGCATGAAATTAAAAATCAGCTACAATAAAAAGACTAAAATACAATCATACACATGAGGCTAAATAACATGCTATTAAATAATGAATGGGTTACCAAATAGATCAAAGAGGAAATAAAAAAACATCCTGGAAACAAATTACAATAAAAACACAAAGATCCAAAATCTATGGGACACAGTGAAAGCAGTCCTAAGAGGGAATTTTATAGCACTACAGGCCTACCTAAAAATAAATAAATAAATAAACAAGAAAAACTTGTTTTAAGATACCCATCACTACAACATAAAAAAATTATTTAAAACAACCAAAACATAAAAAAAAAGCCCAGAGTGAGTAGAAAGTAGAAAGGGGGGAAAAAAGCAGCAATAAATAAAATGGAGGCTAAAAATAACAATACAAAAAAATCAATAAAATTAAAAGCTATTTCTTAAAACAGTAAACAAGATTGATGAACCTCTAGCCAGACTCATCAGGAAAAAAGAGAGAGGGCCCAAATAAACAAAATCAGAAGTGAAAGAGGTGAAGTAACAGCTAACCCCACAGAAATACAAAGGATAATTCAAAAACACTTTTAATGTCCAACAAATGGGACAACCGGAGCAAAATGGACATATTCCTAGAAAAATAAAATCTTTCAAAACTCAAACTGGAAGGATCAGAAAATCTGAATAGGCCTATAACTACTTATGAAATTGCAGCAGTGATCACAAAAACTCCCAGCAATCAAAAGCCCTGGTCCGGATATTTCAGAGGGGAGTTTTACCAAATATTCAGAGAACTAACAGCTACCGTCCTCAACTATTCCAAAAACAATTCAAGAGGAAGGAATACTTCCAAGATCTTTCTGTGAGACTACCATTACCCCAATTCTCAAACAAGATAAAGACACAAAAAAAAAGAGAACTACAGGCCAATATCCCTGAAGAACTTTGATAATAAAATCCTCAAAAAATTTTAACAAATTGCACCCAGCAATATCTTTTTAATGTATGACCATGGGGGATTTATTCTGGGAATATAAGGCTGGTATAACATTCAAAAATCAATAAATGTGATATAACACATAAACAGATTTCAAGACAAAAATCACATGATCATATCAATTGATGCAGAAAAAGCATCCAACAAAATACACCATTTTTTTTTAAAAAAAGCTCTCATCAAAGTGTAAATACAGGGATCATATATCAACATAATAAAGTCCATACATGATGAAACTACAATCAACATCATACTCCATGGGCAAAAATTAACACCATTTCCACTAAGAAGAATAACAAGACAGGGATGTCTGCTTTCACCACTCTTGTTCAAAATATTACTGGAAGTCCTAGCCATAGTGATAAGACAACAAGAAGAAATAAAAGGCATCCAAATTAGAAGGGAGGAAGTAAAGGTGTCATTATTCACAGATGACATGATATTGTACATTGAAAACCCTAAACACTCAATCAAAAAACTATTAGATATAATGAATAAATTCAAAAATGTAGCAGGATACAAAATTAACATCCCAAAATTTATAGCATTTTTTACTTTGTTTTTAATTATTTACTTATTTATTTATTTTATTGTGTTACATGTATATATATCTCCCTGTTGCCCCCTCCCTCCCAGGCATACCCAAACGCCCAGTGTCTATGTTCATTGGTTATGCTTAGATGAATGCATACAAGTCCTTTGATGGATCTCTTTCTTATCTACCCCACCTCTCCTTAATCTTCCTGCTGTAATTTCATAGTCTGTTTGATGCTTTACTGCCTCTGTATCCTTTTATTCATCAGTTTACAATGTTATTTATTATCCACAAATGAGTAAGATCATGTGTTGCTTCTTCTTCATTGACTGGTTTATTTCACTAAGCATAATGCTCTTCAGTTCCATCCAGGTTGCTGCAAATGGTAAGAGTTCCTTCTTTTTAATGGCAGCATAGAATTCCATTGTGTAGATATACCACAGTTTTCTGATCCACTCATCTGCAGATGGGCACCTAGGCTGTTTTCAAATTGTAACTATTGTAAAAAGTGCTGCTATGAACATAGGGGTGCATAAATCCTTTCTGATTGGTGTTTGTGATTTCTTAGGATAAATTCCTAAGAGTGGGATTACAGGGTCAAATGCGAGATCCATTTTTAGTTTTTTGAGGAAACTCCATACTGTTCTCCACAGTGGCTGCACCAGTCTGCATTCCCACCAACAGTGCACAAGGGTTCCTTTTTCTCCGCATCCTCACCAACACTTGTCATTTGTTGATTTGTTGATGATTGCCATTCTGACTGGTGTAAGATGGTATCGCGTTGTCGTTTTGATTTGTATCTCCCTAATGATTAGTGACTTTGAACATGTTTTCATGTGTCTCTTGGCCTTCCTTCTGTCATCTTTCGAAAGGTTCTATTTAGGTCCATTGCCCATTTTTTTTTATTGGATCGTTTATCTTCCTTTTATTAAGTTGTATAAGAGGGCTGTAGATGTTGGAGAATAAACCTTTATCAGTGATAACATTTGCAAATATGTTCTCCCAAACAGTAGTCTTTCTTGTTTTGTTGATGGTTTCTTTTGCTGTGCAAAAGCTTTTTATTTTGATGTAGTCCCATTTGTTTATTTTCTCTTTAGCTTCCATTGCCTTTGGAGCAGTATCAGTGAAGAAGTTCTTTCAGCATATATCTGAGATTGAGCTGCCTGTGGATTCCTCTAGAATTTTTATGGTTTCCCTTCTAATGTTTAAGTCCTGTATCCATTTTTAGTTTATTTTTGTATTTGGTGTAAGTTGGTGGTCCAGTTTCATTTTTTTGCATGTATCTTTCCAATTTTCCCAGCACCATTTATGGAGGAGGCTATCTTGGCTCCATTGAGTGTTCATGCCTCCTTTGTCAAATATTAGTTGAGCATAGTGGTTTGGGTGGATATCTGTGTTCTCTATTCTATTCCATTGGTCTATATGTCTGTTCTTGTGCCAGTACCAGGCTGTTTTGAGAACAGGTGCTTTGTAGTATAGTTTGAAATCTGGTATTGAGATTCCACCAACTTTATTCTTCTTTCTCAGAATTGCTGTAAATATTCGTGGTCTTTTTTTTGTTCCAGATGAATCTGTGAAGAATTCTTTCCAGGTCTGTGAAATATGTCATTGGTATTTTAATGGGTAGTGCATTCAATCTGTAGATTGCTTTGGGTAGTATGGACATTTTAATGATGTTGATTCTCCCAATCCATGAGCATGGTATGCTCTTCCATCTGTTAACATCTTCCTCTATCTCTCTTTTCAGTGTCCTGTAGTTTTCTACATATAGATATTTTACCTCTTTAGTTAGGTTTATTCCTAGGTATCTTAATTTTTTTGGTGTGATGATAAATGGAATTGATTTTTGAGACTCTCTTTCTGTAATTTCACTATGAGTGTATAGAAATGGCACAGATATCTTGGCATTAATTTTGTATCCTACTACATTGCTGAATTTATTAAGTCAATTAGTTTTGGAATGGAGTCCTTTGGGTTTTTTATGTACAGTATCATGTCATCTGCAAATAAGGACAACTTTACTTCTTCTTTTCAGTTTGGGTGCCTTTTATTTCTTCTTCTTGTCTAATTGCAATGGCTAATATTTCCAGTACTATGTCGAACAGGAGAGGTGAGAGTGGACATCCCTTACTTGTTCCTGTTCTTAGGGGAAATGGTTTTAGTTTTTGCCCATTGAGTATGACGTTAGCTGTGGATTTATCATATATGGCTTTTATGATGTTGAGGTATGATCCTTCTATTCCCACTCTGCTGAGAGATTTTATCAAGAAAGGGTGTTGGATTTTGTCAAATGCTTTTTCTGCATCAATTGATATGACTATGTGATTTTTATCTCTCAATTTGTTTATGTGATGTATCACTTTTTTGATATGCGGATATTGTACCATCCCTGCATTCCTGGGAGGAATCCTACTTTGTCATGGTGTATGATCTTTCTGATGTATTGCTGGATCCGACTTGCCAAAATTTTGTTGATGATTTTGGCATCTATATTCATGAGAGATGTACGCCTTTAATTCTCTTTCATTGTGTTGTCTTTATCTGGTTTTGGTATTAGGGTGCTGCTGGCTTCATAGACGGTGTTCGTAAGTGTTCCTTCTTCTTGAATGTTTTTGAATAGTCTGAGGAGGATAGATCTTAATTCTTCTTTGAAAGTTTGGTAAAACTCTCCTGTGTAGCCATCTGGTCCCAGGCTTTTATTTGCTGGAAGCTTTTTGATAACTGCTTCCATTGCTTCCATATTTATTGGACTATTGAGATGTTTAGATTCTTCCTGATTGAGTTTTGGAAGGTTATATTTTTCTAGGAATATGTCCATGTCTTGCAGGTTGTCCAATTTCTTGAAATAGAGTTGTTCATAGTATTTTTTAACAATCCTTTGTATTTCAGCAGGGTCTGTTGTTATTTCTCCTCTTTCATTTCTGATTTTGTTTATTTGGGCCTTCTCTCTTTGCGTCTTGGTGAGCCTGGCTAGAGGTCCATCAATCTTGTTTATCCTTTCAAAGAACGAGCACTTGTTTGTGTTGATCTTTTGAATTGTTTCTTTGGTCTCCATGTTCTTTATATCTGCTCTGATCTTCAGTATTTCCTTCCTTCTGCGTACACTGGGCTTTTCTTGTTAGTCTCTTTCTAGCTCTTTGAGTTGTAGGGTTAGGAATTTTATTACCATTGTTTCCTGTTTTTTTTTTTTTTTTGCGAAGGATTGTAGGGCTATGAACTTCCCTCTCAAGACTGCTTTCACTGTGTCCCATAAATTTTGTATTGTTGTATTGTCATTGTCATTTGTTGCCATGATGTTTTTTATTTCTTCTTTGATCTCTCTGGTTACCCAGTGGTTGTTTAATTGCATGCTGTTTAGTCTCCATGTGTTTGATTTCTTTCTATTGTTTTTATTATACTTGATTTCCAGTTTTATGCCACTGTGGTCTGAGAAAATGCTTGATATGATTTCTATCTTCTTGAATTTGAAGAGACATTTCTTATGACCCAACATATGTCCTATATTTGAAAATGAACCATGTGCACTCGAGAAAAATGTATATTCTGTAGCTTGGGGTTGAAATGTTCTGAAGATGTCTATTAATTCCATCTGGTCTAGTGAGTCATTTAGGATTGATTTTTTTGCTGATTTTTTCTTTAGAGAACTTGTCCAGTGGTAACATTGGGGTATTAAAGTCACCTACTATGATTGTATTGCTATCAATCTCTCCCTTAATATCTTCCAGGAGTTTTTTTTTAATGTATTTAGGTGCTCTTATATTGCATGCATATATGTTTACCAGAGTTTTTTCTTCTTGTTGGATTGTTCCCTTTAGTATTATTAAGTGGTCTTCTATATCTCTTGTTATGTCCTTTACTTTGAGAGCTAATTTGTCAGATACACGTATTCCCACCCCAGTTGTTGTTGTTTTTTTTTCATTTTCATTTGCCTGAGATACCAATTTCCATCCCTTCACCCTCAATCTGTGTGCTTCTCTTTTCCTGAGGTGGGTTTCTTGTAGATATATGGATTATGTTTTCTTATCCAATCGGTTACCCTATGTCTCTTGATTGGAGCATTTAATCCATTTACATTTAAAGTTATTATTGATAGATACTTAATCTGTAGCCATTTTTTAGTCTTTACCCCAGAGTTCCTTCCTCACTTCCTATTTCTTTTTATTACAACAGAGCCTTTAACATTTCTTGCATTGCTGCTTTGGTGGTAATATATTCTCTTAGTCCTTTTTTTCTGTGAAACTTCTGATTTCACTTTCAATTTTGATTGAACGCCTTGCAGGGTACAGTATTCTTGGATTCAGACCCTTCCTTTACATGACTTTGTATATTTCATTCCAATCCCTTCTTGCCTGATGCGTTTCTGTTGAGAAATCAGTTGCTAATCTTATGTGGGTTTCTTTGTAGATAATTCTCTGTTTCTCTCTGGCCACTTTTAAGATTCTTACTTTGTTGATGGTGTTTGCCAATTTAATTATAATGTGCCTTGGTGTTGGTTTTGTGGGGTTCATTTTGCTTGGGATTCTGTGAGATTCTTGGATTTGTGTGTGTGTTTTTTTCCTTCCTATATTGGGGAAATTTTCTGTCATTATTTCTTCAAACAGTTTCTCTAATCCTTGCTCAGTTTCCACTCTTTCTGGAAATTCAATTATGAGTATGTTTTCTGGTTTCGTGTTATCCCAAAGTTCCCTTAGGCTCTTCTCTTCCTTTTTAATTTTTTTTTTCTGGAAGCTGCTGTACTTGGGTGTTTTTTCCTACCATGTCTTCTAGCTCACTGATGCAGTCCTCTGCTTCTTCTAGTCTACTTTTGATGCTTTCTACTGAGTTCTTTATAGCAGTGATGTCATTTTTCATTTCTTCTTGTTTATTCTGCACCTCCTCTAGGTTCTTCTGCATTTCTTCTTGCTGCTTCTTCATCTCCTCTTGGGTCTTCTTCGTTTCCTCTTGGCTCTTACTCAGATTGTCGATTTTGTCTTCCATTTTTTTCATCTACCTTATGATCATTTCTCTGAACTCTTTCTCTGGCAGGCTTATTTCTGCTTCTATATCGTTTACTTCTTTTATGGTGATACCTGCCTTTCTGTCATATGCCGGCTCTTTCTTCTTCTGCCCATGGTCTTTCTTCTCCCGGGGGTCTGGTTATGTAGTTCTCTCTCCTACATCGATTCAAAGGCACAAACTACAACACAACCCGGTACAACACACAAGGCACTGAACAGAAATATATCATGATGTTCATAATCTCCAATAAGGTGACCACCAATGAATGACAATTTAGGGGCAAGTAGAGAAAGAAGAAGAAGAAAATGAGGGTGAAAAAGGAAAGAAATGCCAAAATCAAATTGGGAGAGGGAGAAAAATTAAATAAATAAATGAACAAAAAAAATAAAATAAAAAGGAGAAGAAGAAGAAGAAAAGAGAAAGCAGAAATAAAAGAGAGAAAGAAAGAGGATAAGAGAGAAAGGGGGAACAAAATATAGATATCAGGAGAAAACTCCAAGAGACAGTCCCTAATCCCAACAAAGGCCAGCAACCAGTACCTGGAGATTAATACAATCTACAAATAACAACTGGTATCAAGGGGGGGGGGAAGACAGGTAAAAAACAAAACAAAACAAAGTAAACAAAAAGCAAAACAAAAGAAGTAGAATGAGCTAAAACAATCTCACAAAAAAGTACAAATAATTGATATAATCATCGTTCAGGCAAATAGCAACAAAAGTTCATAGAGAAAAACAACTTTTTGGATAGTGAAGAAAAGAAGAGAGAGGTTTGTATGAACTTGTAGTAGGGGATTTGAAATTAGATATATATAAGAGGGATGAAATTTTAACCAGGTAAAGAGAAAGAATAGGGAGAATCTAAAGTCGGAAAAGGGAAAGAGAAACAAGACAACAAAATGGGGATCGTTAGGAGGAAAGTGTTGGCATAAAGGTAGACTTGAGATGGAGTAAAATTATGCTAAAGGAAAGATGAAAATAGAAAGTAGAACTCTAATCCCAAAGTAAAATAAAGAGAAAACAAAATGACACCTGTTTTTCCCCCCAAAAAGGTAAAATAGTAGTAGTAATAATACTAGTTGAAAACAAAAATGTAATAATTAAAAAGGTAAAATCAATTGAGGAAGAAAGAAAAAATAGTTTTTTAATTAAAATATGCAAAAATGAAAAATAAAAAAGTAAAATAAAATAAAAAATTTAAAAAAAGAAAGAAAGAAAAATAGGAAAAGAAAAAAAAAGTAGAATGGTCATTCACTTCCACTATTGTTCTGCTTGGCACTCCTGTTTCCCCGTAGGGAGGGTATTGCAGTTCCCTGTGTTCCACTGTGAGTTCTTAATCTCTTTATTCTTTTGTGGTTAAGCGAGAGTCAATTTGTGCATCATCCACTGGGTGGCAGTGTTTCGGAATTGACCTCTGAGACAAAGCACAGGACCTCTCTAGGGTGTGCTCAGATCTTGCTACTCTGTGTTTCTCAAAACAGGTTTGTGGGAATTTTGCAGCCAGGACACGGTAATAACTCCCAGGCTGTCCTTCTGCCTCAGATCAAAATGAGTTGTTTTCTAGAGCTCCCCTCTCTCAACAGCTCCGAGAGTTTGCTTCCACACTTAGGGATCACACCCTGCCCCACATCTGTAGACCTCTCCAGAAGCAGCTTTCCTGCAGCCCAGATCCCACAGTGTGCACATCTCTGTTCTGCAGAACAGGAGACCTCACCTTATCCCAGGCGAAATATGACCTTTCCGTGTGCCATCTGTATCTCCTCTGAGTCTGCCACGTGTCGGTGCCAATTGGAGAGCAGTGTTCTGGGTTCCCAGCTGTTCGGTGAGTGCTTCAGCTGCAGCTTTTAGACCACTGCAGACATCCACCTCCCTCTGCAAGATGGCACAGCCTCCACATTCTTGCTGGTGGCTCTGGCAGACAAAAACCCAGTGGCAGTGGGGCTGCTTGGCCAGGAGAGCCCTGTCCAGCAGTCTCCCACCTTCTCCTGGAGGACAGCTGACTCTTAACTTTCCAACAAACACTCCCAGTGTGACTCTCAGCTGCTCTCTCTCCCTCTGCCCAGTGACAAAACTCCAGACGCATCCATCTATTCCACCGCCATTTTTCACTCTACAGCATTTTCATACACAAATAATGAACTCTTAGAAAGAGAAAATAACAAAGCAATTCCATTTACCATTTCAATAACAACAAAAAATTAAGATACTTAGAAATAAACTTAACCAAGAAGGTAAAATACCTATACTGCAAAAACTACAGGACATTGAAAAAAATATATAGAAGGATATATAAACAAGTGGAAGAATATACCATGTTGATTGGTAGAATCAACATCATTAAAATGTCTATACTACACCCCACAGCCTACAGAGTCAATGTAATCCCTATTAACATACCAATGGCATATTTCACAGTCCTAAAACAAACACTCCAAAAATTTGTATGGAACCAAAAAAGACCCCAAATATCTGCTGCAATATTGAGAAAAAATAACAAAGTTGGATGAGTCACAATACCAGATATCAAGTTATACTACAAAGCTGCTGTGCTAAAAATAGCTTGGTAGTGGCACAAGAACAAGCATATAGATCAGTGGAACAGAAAAGAGGACCAAGAAACCAACCAAACCACTATGCTCAATTAATAGTTGACAAAGAATGCAAGAGCATACAATGGAGTCAAGATAGTATCTTCAATAAATGATGTCTGGAAAATTGGACAAGTACATCAAAAGAAATTCAACTAGACCACCAACTTTGCCAATGTATCTCTTAAGACAATGGAAACTAAGGAGAAAATAAACAAATGGGACTACATTAAAATAAAAGGCTTCTGCATAGCAAAATAACAAGAGAATCTAACTGCATAGGTGGGAGAACATATTTGCCAATGATACATATGCTAAGGGGCTAATCTCCAAAATTTATAAGGAAATCATACAACTTAACAAAAGAAACAATCAAATTAACAAATGTGCAAAAGACCTAAATAGGCACTTATCCAAATTGGAAATACCAAAGGCTAAAAGCCATGTGATAAAATGTTCTAAGTCACTAATCATCCAAGAGATGCAAATAAAAACATGAAATATCACATCCCACCTGTCAGAATGCCTATCATCAACAAACCAATAAGTGTTGACAAGATTGTGGAGAAACGGGAACCAACATTCACTGCTGGTGGGAATACAGACTATTGCAGCTATTATGGAAAATACTATAGATTTTCCTCAAAAAATAATTGGAACTCCCATTTGACCCAGTGATCCATTTTCTAGTAAGATATCTTAAGAAAACTGAAACACTTATTAGAAAGAATATATGCACCTCTGTGTTCATAGCATTGCAATTTACAATAGCTAAAATTTGGAAACAGCAAATGATTGGATTAAAAACCTGTGGTACATCTACAGAATGGGATACTATGGTGCTGTAAAAAAGAAAGAACTCTTACCATTTGCAACACCTTGAGTGGACCTGCAGAGCATTATGATAAGCAAAATAAGCTGATTAAAGAAAGATAAGTATCAGATGATGTCACTCATTTGTGAAACATAAACTGATGAACAACATAAACTGAGCAACATAAACTAATGAACAAAAATAGATCCAGACACACAAAAGCATCAAAGAGACTGTCAAAACTCAGAGGGAAGCCAGGGGAGGGTGTGTGGAGTTTTGGTGGTGGTGGTAAGACAACAACCAAAAGATGTGCATGCATACATACAAGCATAACCAATGGACACAGACAATAAGGGGATGAAGGGCCTGTGCTGGAGGGCAGGAGCAGGGTGGGAGAGGTCATTGAGGAGGAAAGGAAACATTTGTAATACTTTTAAGATTAAATTAAAAGACAAACAAAAATAATTAAGTAATGTATAATAAATAAAGAAAATGGAATTGCTGAATTATTTGGTAGTTCTAGTTTTAATTTTTTATAACTTCTATTTTGATTTGTATAGTGGCTGAAGCAATTTATTTCTCACCAACAGTGGGCAAGGGTTTCCTTTCCACCACTTCCTCACTAAGACATATTATTTCTTGTACTTTTTATAATAGCCATTCTAACAAATATTGAGGTGATATCTCCTTATGGTTTTGATTTCCCTGATGATTAGTGATGTTGAGTATGTTTTATGGACTTGTTAGCCACCTGTATACCTTTATTAGAAAAACAACTGTTCATATCCTCTCCACCTTTTCAAATTGGATTGTGTAGTAGGGGTTTTGCTATTGAAGTGTATGAACTGTTTATAAATTTTCTTTCTTCTGGTGATTTTTTAAAATTTCGCATTTCATATATTACCCAGTTTCAAATTTTCATAGAATCTGCAATTATAACAACCACTTAGTCTCCCAACTCTGAAGATGGCAAAAAAAAAAAAAGCCACATTTGTGGCCCAAGGCAAAGCACTGATATACTTACAAAACAAAAAATGGCACAACTTATCCTTCATTTTTCTCAAACTTATGACTAATACAAAAGTTCATGGCTGGAGAATGGTAATTCTTTTATTCTTCATGCCTCAAACCAAATATTAAACGTATCTGACAGGAAAAACAAAGTCTCTAATAAGTAATTGCATATACACATTGTACATAAATATTTTGTTGCAGAGTCTACAAAACCACTTCCACTTTTTGGTTGTTTTTGAAGTTTTGGGTGGGGTGCTCTGTGAAGAGGTAAGCAAAATGAGCAGAGAAAGGATGTTCTTAACAATTGTCCCATCTAAGAGGAGGAAGTGGAGGACCCTGATTTGAAATGAAAAAGGAAAATACTCTATCTTTGTTGTGTGGTTGTTGCTGTTCAACATGGAGCTGTGTGAACTGAGTGAGGGATCACAGGGTATACTGACTTCAGGGATGAGCCTCACTAAATCAGTATGGATGTAGGAATGCAGTACAGAGAGAGGGACCAGGTATGATGAACCATTAGTGACCATGACCTGTTGCTATGGTGACACAATGTGAAGACAAATTGTACACTCACATATTCACAAGTTTAAGTGTCTTTATTCATGCCAGAAAACATACAAAATCAAACACTTTATTTCTTTGAGATGGAGGTACAAAAGTAAGTTTGGACTGGAGGCAAGGACTTACTTGGTCCCATTGAGATCTCTGAGCTGGATTTGGGTGTCTCAGCCTAAGTCCTCCAATGAGGCCTTCAAAGAGCTTTGGGGGAGAACAGGGATAAGGAAGAGGGGATAAAGAAAACAGAAAGCAGCTCACTGAGTCAGGATTAAAACTCACAATCTAGAAAGAAAAGGTATCTTTCTAAAGGCTGCATGGGGGCTAGGGGAAGCTCAGGGCAGCTTCCTCCCAAGAAGGGCAGGGGCTTCAAGCTTGGGTAACAAGACTAACTAACAGAACTGATGATAATTCCATCCTTGCTGGGTGATATTAGAGGAAGGATACCAGCACACATGAAAATGTAGGGAAACAACTGCAGTATCAGTGGTAGTTAGAGAAGTGAATGCAATATATGAGATGACGGAGGTCAGCTTAGAGAAGTACAGAGGCTAGAGGCCTCTGAGGACATGGAAATCAGAACAGCCTCCATCAGGTCATAGGGGCCTCATGAGATGTAGTGTGAGTCTAAGGTGAGGTAGCATTGGCGGGATTTGGTGTATCTACCAGCTTGTTCTTGGCCATCTTGGTGTTGGCTTTAGCAAGTTCTAGCCTTAGAGTCTGTGGGTTCTCATGATCAAAATGAATACTATTCCATGCATTCTTTGCTATTTTTGTTCTTTTTTAAAAAAACACATACAATTCACTTTATTAAGGTGTACAATTCAGTAGATATTTTTTTGTTTTGTTTAAAGTACTATAAATAGTAGTACATGTCTCCTTTTTTACCCCATTGACCTTTTTCCCCAGCCTCCCCTATCCCTGGCACATACCCTCACTGCACCCCCACCGCCCTCAGTGTCTTGTATCCATTGGTTATGTTTATATACATGCATACAAGTCCTTAGGTTAATCTCTCAGCCCATCTCCAACACTTCCCAGCCTTCTTGCTGTAATTTGACAGTCTGTTCAATGCTTCTCTGTATATATATATTTTGTTCATCAGGTTATAATCTTTATTATCTGTAAATGAGTGAGATCATGTGGTGTATTTCTTTCACTGCCTGGCTTATTTCATTTAATATAATGCTCTCCAGTTCCATCCATGCTACTGCAAATGGTAAGAATTCCTTCTTTTTTATAGCAGCATAGTATTCCGTTGTGTAGATTTACTATAGTTTTCTAATCCACACATCTGCTTATGGGTATTTAGACTGTTTCCAAATCTTAGCTATGGTAAATTGTGCTGCTATGAACATAGGGGTGCATATATCCTTTCAGATTGGTGTTTCTGATTTCTTAGGATATACTCCTTGAAGTGGTATTTCTGGGTCAAATGGCAGTTCCATTTTTAAATTTTTGAGGAAATGCCATACTGTTTTCCACAATGGTTGCACCAGTCTGCATTCCCACCAGCGGTGAAGAAGGGTTCCTTTTTCTCCGCATCCTCTCCAGCACTTGTCATTTGTTGATTTGTTGATAATAGCCATTCTGACAGGTGTCAGATGGTACCTCATTGTTGTTTTGATTTGCATCTCTCAGGTGATTAGTGACTTTGATCGTGTTTTGAGGTGTCTCTTGACTTCTGAATGTCCTCTTTCAAAAAGTGTCTATTTAGGTCCTTTGCCCATTTTTTTAATTGGGTTCTTTATCTTCTTTTGTTAAGTTGTATGAGTTCCCTGTAAATGTGGGATATTAAACCCTGATCAGAAATAACATTGACAAATATGTTCTCCCATGCAGTGGACTTTCTTGTTGTTTTGTTGATTATTTCTTTTGTTGTTGCAGAAGCTTTTTAGTTTGATGTATTTCTATTTGTTTATTTTCTCCTTAGTCTCTTTTGCCCTAGGATTTGTGTGTTTAAAGATATTGTTATGAAAGATGTCTGCAATTTTGTTGCCTATGGAGTCTTGTAGAATTTTTATCGTTTCCCATCTCACATTCAAGTCGTTTAACCATTTTGAGTTTATTTTTGTGTATGGCATAAGTTGGTGATCTAGTTTCTTTTCTTTGCATGTATCTGATATAATCTCACAGCACCATTTATTAAAGAGGTATTTTGACTCCATTGTATGTGCTTTCCTCCTTTGTCAAATATGAATTGAGTATAATGGCTTGGATCTATTTCTGGGTCCTCTATTCTGTTCCATTGGTCTATATGTCTGTTCTTGTGCCAGTACCAGACAGTTTTGAGAACCTTGGCTTGGTAATATAGTAGATGTCTGGTATTGTGATCCTTTCAACTTTGTTCTTATATCTCAGGAGAGCTGTGGCTATTCGGGGTCTTTTTTTGTTCCAGATGAATTTTTTGAGAGTTTGTTCTAGATCTTTGAAATATGCCATTGGTATTCGAATAGGTATTGCATTGAATCTATAGACTGCTTTAGGTACTATGGATATTTTAATGATGTTGATGCTACCATACATGAACACGGTATGTTCTTCCATTTGCTTATATCTTCCTCTCTTTTTTCAAAGTCTTGTAGTTTTGCAAGTACACATCTTTTACGTCCTTGGTTAAGTTTATTCCTAATTATCTTAATTTTTTGGTGCAATGATAAATGGGATTTTTTTTCTCTTTCTGTGAGTTCATTATTGGTGTGTAAAAAGGCCTTAGATTGCTGGGTATTAATTTTGTATCCTGCTACATTGCTAAATTCATTTATTAGGACAAAGTAGTTTTTTGATGGAGTCTTCGAAGTTTTCTATGTATAGTATGTCATCTGTAAATAAGGATAGTTTTACATCTTTTCCATTTGTATACTTTTATTTCTTCTTGTCTGATCACTATAGCTAGTACTTCTAATACTATGTTGCACAAGAGTGGTGAAAGTGGGCATCCTTGTCTTGTTCCTGTTCTTAGGGGAAATTAGTTTAGTTTTTTCCCATTGAGTATGATGTTGGTTGCAGGTTTGTCATATAAGCCTTTTATTACGTTGAGGTATGAACCCTCTATTCCCACTTTGCTGAGAGTTTTTATCAGGAAAGAGTGTTGGATTGTGTCAAATGCTGTTTCTGCATCAATTGATAGGATTATGTGATTTTTGTCTCTCCATTTGTTTATGTGATGATTTGTGGATATTGTACCATCCATGCACCCCCTACTATAAATCTCACTTGGGGAGGAGGATAATGGTGGAGAAATAGACAGACACATCTGGAGCTTTGTCACTGGGTAGAGGGAAAAAGAACAGCTAAGAGTTTGTTGGCAAGTTAAGAGTCAGTTATCCTCCAGGAGAAGGTGGGGGACTGCTGGACGGGCCTCTCCTGACCAGGCAGCCCCACTGCCATGGGGTCTTTGTCTCCCGGAGCCACCAGCACGAATGTGGAGACTGTGCCATCTTGCAGAGGGAGGTGGATGTCTGCGGCAGTCTGAAAGCTGCAGCTGAAGCACCCACCAAAGAGCCGGGGGACCCAGAACACTGCTCTCCAATCTGTGCAGAAACACGGACTCACAGGCGATCCACATGGCACACGGAAAGGTCAGATTTCACCTGGGATAAGGTGAGGTCTCCTGTTCCGCAGAACAGAGACGTGCACACTGTGGGAACTGGGCTGCGGAAAAGCTGCTTCTGGAGAGGTCTACGGATGTGGGGCAGGGTGTGATCCCTAACTGTGGAAGCGGACTCTCAGAGTTGTTGACAGAAGGGAGCTCTAGAAAACAACTTGTTTTGATCTGTGTCAGAAAGACAGCCTGGGAGTTGTTGCAGTGTCCTGGCTGCAAAGTCCCCACAAACCGGTTTTGAGAACCACCGAGTAGCAGGATCTGAACACAGCCTAGAGAGGTCCTGTGCGTACTCTCAGAGGTCAATTCCGAAACACTGCCACCCAGTGGATGGTGCACAAATTGACTCTCGCATAACCACAAAAGAATAAAGAGATTAAGATCTAAGCAGTGGAGGTCTGGAAAATAAGAGTGCCAAGCAGAACAATAGTGGAAGTGAATGACCATTCTATTCTTTTTTATTTTTTTATTTTAAATTTTTTATCTTTTTCATTTTTGCATATTTTAATTTAAAAAACTATTTTTTTATTTCCTCCTCAAATGATTTTACCTTTTTAATTCTTAAATTTGTGTTTTCAACTAGTATTATTACTACCACTATTTTACCATTTTGGGAAAAAAAAAACAAGTGTCATTTTGTTTTCTCTTTATTTTACTTCGGGATTAGAGTTCTACTTTCTATTTTCATCTTTCCTTTAGCATAATTTTACTCCATCTCAAGTCTACCTTTATGCCAACACTTTCCTCCTAACTATCCCCATTTTGTTGTCTTGTTTCTCTTTCCCTTTTCCGACTTTAGATTCTCCCTATTCTTTCTCTTTACCTGGTTAAAATAACACCCCATTTATATATCTAATTTCAAATCCCCTACTACAAGTTCATACAAACCTCTCCCTTCTTTTCTTCATTACCCAAAAAGATGTTTTTCTCTATGCCCTTTTGTTGCTATTTGCTTGAACGGTGATTATAACAATTATTTGTACTTTTTTGTGAGATTGTTTTAGCTCATTCTACTTGTTTTATTTTGCATTTTGTTTACTTTGTTTTGTTTTGTTTTGTTTATACCTGTCTTTTCGCTTGATACCAGTTGTTATTTGTAGACTGTATTAATCTCCAGGTACTGGTTGCTGGCCTTTGTTGGTATTAGGGACAGTCTCTTGGAGTTTTCTCCTGATATCTATATTTTGTTCCACTTTTCTCTCTTATCCTCTTTCTTTTCTCTCTTTTATTCCCCTTTCTCTTTTCTTCTTCTTCTTCTCCTTTTTATTTTTTAATTTTATTTTAATTTTATTTATTTTTTCTCCCTCTCCCAATTTGATTTTCTCACTTCTTTCCTTTCCTTTTTCCTCATTTTCCTCTTCTTCTTTATCTACTTACCCCTAAATTGTCTTTCATTGGTGGTTACCTTACTGGTGATTATTAACATCGTGATATATTTCTGTTCAGTGCCTTGTGTGCTGTACCTGCTCATGTTGTAGTTTATGCCTTTGAATCAACATAGGAGAGAGAACTACATAACCAGACACCCGGAGATGAAAAACCATGTGCAAAAGAAGAAACAGCCTGCATACGACAGAAAGGCAGGTACCACCAGAAAAGGAAGTAAACGAAATAGAAGCAGAAATAAGCCTGCCAAAGAAAGAGTTCAGAGAAATGATCATAAGGTGGATGAAAAGAATGGAAGACAAAATAGACAATGTGAGTAAGAGCCAAGAGGAAATGAAGAAGACCCAAGAGGAAATGAAGAAGAAGGAAGAAGAAATGCAAGAAGAAATGAAAAAATGACATCACTGCTATAAAGAACTCAATAGAAAGCATCAAGAATAGACTAGAAGAAGCAGAGGACCGCATCAGAGAGCTAGAAGACAAGCTAGGAAACAATACCCAAATACAGTGGCTTCTAGAAAAAAAAATTAAAAAGCAAGAGGAGAGCCTAAGTGAACTTTGGGATAACCGATTGGATAAGAAAACATGATCCATATATCTACTGTATACAAGAAACCCACCTCAGGAAAAGAGATGCACACAGATTGAGGGTGAAGGGATGGAAGATGGTATTTCAGGCAAATGGAAATGGAAAAAAAAAGCTGGACTTGCAATACTTATATCTGATAAAGTAGATCTCAAAGTGAAGGACATGACAAGAGATAAAGAAGGCCACTTCATAATACTAAAGGGAACAATCCAACAAGAAGAAATAACTCTGGTAAACATATACGAACCCAATATAGCAGCACCTAAATACATTTTAAAAAAGGGAGAGATTGATAGCAATACAATCATAGTAGCATATTTTAATACCCCACTGTCACCACTGGACAAATCCTCTAAACAAAAAAGATCAGCAAAGAAACATCAATCCTAAATGATTCACTAGAACAGATGGAATTAATTGGCATCTTCAGAACATTTCACCCCAATGCCACAGAATATACATTCTTCTCAAGTGCACATGGGTCATTTTCAAAGATGGATCATAAGTTGGGGCATAAGAGAAGTCTATTCAAATACAAGTAGATAGAAATCATATCAAGCCTTTTCTCAGACCACAGTGGCATAAAACGGGAAATAAACTATAATAGGAAGAAATCAAACACATGGAGACTAAACAGCATGCTATTAAACAACGACTGGGTAACCAAAGAGATCAAGGAAGAAATAAAAAACATCATGGCAACAAATGACAATGACAACACCAAAATACAAAATTTATGGGACACTGTGAAAGCAGTCTTGAGAGGGAAGTTCATAGCCCTAAAAGCCTACTGCAAAAAACAGGAAACAATGGTAATAAATTTCCTAACCCTACAACTCCAAGAGCTGGAAAGAGAGCAACAAGAAAAGCCCAGTGTAAGCAGAAGGAAGAAATAGTAAAATCAGATCAAAGATAAACAACTTGGAGACCAAAGAAACACTTCAAAAGATCACCAAAACCAAGAGCTAGTTCTTTGAAAGGATAAACAATATTGATGGACCTCTAGCAAGGCTCACCAGGAAGCATAGAGAAGACCCAAATAAACAAAATCAGAAATGAGAGAGGATAAATAACAACAGACCCCGCTGAAATACAAAGGATTGTTAAAAAAAAAATACTATGAACAACACTATTCCAACAAATTGGATAACCTGCAAGACATGGACATATTCCTAAAAAAATATAACCTCCCAAAATTCAATTGGGAAGAATCTAAACATCTCAATAATCCATAACTGTGGAAGAAATTGAAGCAGTCATCAAAAAGCATCCAGCAACTAAATACCCGGGACCGGATGGCTACATGGGAGAGTTTTTTTTTTAATTTTTTTTCTTTTATTTTAAATTTTTATTAATTTTTTATACATATCTCCCCATTGCCCCCCCTCCCTCCCAGGTGTACCCCGACCCCCCAGAGTCTGTGATCATTGGTTATGTTTATAAGCATGCATACAAGTCCTTTGATTGAACACTTATTTACCTCACTTAACTTTAATCTTTCTGCTATAATTTCACAGTCTGTTTGATGCTTTATGATTTTTGTCCTCCTGAGAATTATCAGTCTACTCCCTTTCTGTGCTCCTGATTCTATTATATTCACCAGTTTATTATGTTGATCAGATTTTTAATTCACTTAATTTTTAGATTCACTTGTTGACAGATGTGTATTTGTTGTTCATAATTTTTTGTCTTTTACCTTTTTCTTCTTCCTCTTCTAAAAGGGTACCTTTCAGCATTTCATATAATACTGGTTTGGAGTTGATGAACTCCTTTAGCTTTTTCTTCTCTGTGAAGGTTTTTATCTGCCCTTCAATTCTGAATGATAGCTTTGCTGGATAGATTATTCTTGGTTGTAGGTTTTTGCCATTCATCACGTTGAATATTTCTTGCACTCCCATCTGGCCTGCATCATTTCTGTTGAGAAATCAGCTGACAGTCGTATGGGTGCTCCCTTGTAGGTAATAAACTGTTTTTCTCTTGCTGCTTTTAATATTCTCTCTTTCTCTTTTACTCTTGGCATTTTAATTATGATGTGTCTTGGTGTAGTCCTCTTTGGGTTCCTTTTCTTTGGGGTTCTGTGTGCTTCCTCGACTTGTAAGTCTATTTCTTTTACCAGATGTGGGAAGTTTTCAGTCATTATTTCTTTAAACAGGTTTTCAGTATCTTGCTCTCTCTCTTCTTCTGGCACCCCCACAATTCTGATGTTGGTACGCTTGAAGCTGTCCCAGAGGCTCCTTACATTATCTTCACATTTTTGGATTCTTTTCTCTTCTTGCTTTTCCAGTTGAATGTTTTCTGCTTCTTTATATTTCAAATTTTTGACTTGATCCTTGCCTTTCTCTAGTCTGCTGTTAGTACTCTGTATAATAGTTTTCATTTCAGTCAGTGTCTTTATCATCTTCTCTTGGGTCTCACTAAATTTATCCATCTTTTCTAGCATATTCTTGCAAAACCTTATAAGCGTGGTTTTGAACTCTATATCCAGTCGTTTTTTTTCCTCCATTTCTTTTGCTTGTAATCCCTTCCCTTGTCTCGGCATTTTCACTGTGCCGGGGAAACTTCTGTGCTGGATTCAGCCGAAGAAGCTGGGAGGGTGGAGTCTCAGGGCTTAAGGGACCGCCTTGCCTTCCAGTCGGCCCCGTCCTCCATGGCCCCTGAGTCTCACGTGACTGGGTAATGGCTGGAGCGGTCCTTGTGCGCTCGCGCACCCGCAGCGCCTCTGACCGCTGCCTTTCCGGCTCCCCTGCGAACCAGGATCACACGAGTCTAGGTCCCCAGGGTTTCGCCCAAAACAGGGGCCCAGTGGACTCAGAATTGGCGCAGTTGGGAGGGTCTGTCTCCCGCCCACTCGCGAAAGCCACCGGCACAATTAGCAATCCGTCCTCCGTGTGGTGCCATGCGCGACCAGACCTCCGATCCTTTGCAACTCCCCTAAATTTCCGTGCACTTCTCCCTTTTCACAGTCCAAGCTCCCCCGTATGAGTTTCGGCTGGATCTGGGGTTTAGTGTCGTAAGATATGGGGTTCAATGGCGTTGGGAGTCTCCGTTTCCCTCCTGCCAGAGAAAGCCAGCCAGGTACTCCGGCACCCGCTCTCTCAGCGCGCGTCTCCGTACCTCAGCTTTTTGCAGCTCCTCTGGGTCTCCGTGAGCCCCTCTCTTTCCCTCTAGTTGTAGAACTTCCACTCAGCCAGCTTTCCTGTGGTTCTGGATGATGTCCGTTCTGTCTTTTAGTTGTAGTTTTGAAATTGTTGTGCGAGGCAGCAGTATACGTGTTTAACTATGCCGCCATCTTGGATTCTCCCATGGGAGAGTTTTACCAAACATTCAATGAAGAATTAAAACCTATCCTCCTCAGAGTACTCAAAAATATTCAAGAATAGGGAATACTTCCAAACACCTTGTATGAAGCCACCATCACCCTAATACCAAAACCAGATAAAGACAATACAATGAAAGAGAATTATAGGCCAATATCTCCCATGAATATAGATGCCAAAATCCGCAACAAAATTCTAGCAAATCGGATCCAGCAGTACATCAGATAAATCATACACCATGACCAAATAGGATTCATCCCAGGAATGCAGGGTTGGTACTATATCTGCAAATCAATATAAGTGATACATCACATAAACAAAATGAGAGATAAAAATCACATAGTCATATCAATTGATGCAAAAAAAGCATTTGACAAAATCCAACACCCTTTCTTGATAAAAACTCTAAGTAAAGTGGAAATAGAAGGATCTTACATCAACATCATAAAAGCCATATATGATAAACCCACAGCTAACATCATACTCAATGGGCAAATCTAAAATCATTTCCCCTAAAAACAGGAAAAAGACAGGGATGCCCACTCTCCCCTCTCCTGTTCGACATAGTACTGGAAGCATTAGCCATTGCAATTAGACAAGAAGAAGAAATAAAAGGCATCCAAATTGGAAAAGAAGAAGTAAAGCTGTCCTTATTTGCAGATGACATGGTACTGTACATAAAAAACCCAAAGGACTCCATCCCAAAACTAATTGACTTAATAAATGAATTCGGCAATGTGGTAGGATACAAAATTAATGCCAAGAAATCTGTGGGATTTCTATACACTAATAGTGAAATTACAGAAAGAGAGACTAAAAAAGAATCGCATTTAACATTGCACCAAAAAAATTAAGTTACCTAGAAATAAACCTAACTAAGGAGGTAAAAGACCTATATGTAGAAAACTACAGGACACTGAAGATAGAAGAAGATGTTAACAGATGGAAGAGCTTACCATGCTCATGGATTGGGAGAATCAACATCATTAAAATGTCTATACTACCCAAAGCAATCTATAGATTCAATGCACTACCCATTAAAATACCAATGACATATTTCAAAGACCTAGAAAAAATTCTTCAGAGATTCATCTGGAACAAAAAAAGATCATGAATAGCCACAGCAATTCTGAGAAAGAAGAATAAAGTAGGTCGGATCTCAGTACCAGATTTCAAGCTATATTACAAAGCACCTGTTCTCAAAACAGCCTGGTTCTGGCACAAGAACAGACATATATACCAATGGAATAGAATAGAGAACCCAGAAATCCACCCAAACCACTATGCTCAACTAATATTTGAAAAAGGAGGCATGAACATTTAATGGAGCCAAGATAGCCTCTTCAATAAATGGTGTTGGGAAAATTGGACAGATACATGCAAAAAAAAAATAAAAAAAGAAAGAAACTGGACCACTATCTTACACCAAATAAAAAAATAAACTCAAAATAGATACAGGACTTAAACATTAGAAGGGAAACCATAAAAATACTAGAGGAATCCACAGGCAGCACAAATCTCAGACATATGCTGAAAGAACTTCTTCACTGATACTGCTCCAAAGTCAATGGAAGCTAAAGAAAAAATAAACAAATGGGACCGAATCAAAATAAAAAGCTTTTGCACAGCAAAAGACCATCAACTCAACAACAAGAAAGACCACTGTATGGGAGAACATATTTGCAAATGTTATCACTGATAAAGGTTTTATCTGCCATATCTATAGCCACCTTATATAACTTAATAAAAGGAAGATAAATGATCCAATAAAAAAATGTGCTACGGACCTAAGTAGAACCTTTTCGAAAGATGACAGAAGCAAGGCAAAGAGACACATGAAAACATGCTCTAAGTCACTAATTACCCGAGAGATTCAAATCAAATGACAATGCAATACCATCTTACACCTGTCAGAATGGAAATCATCAACAAATCAACAAACAAGTGTTGGCGAAGATGTGGAGAAAAAGAAACCCTTGTGCACTGTTGGTTGGAATGCAGACTGGTTCAGCCACTGTGGAGAACAGTATGGAGTTTCCTCACAAAACTAAAAATGGATCTCCCATTTGACCCAGCAATCCCACTCTTAGGAATTTATCCTAAGAAATTACAAACACCAATCAGAAAAGATTTATGCACCCTATGTTCATAGCAGCATAACTTACAATAGCTACAATTTGGAAATAGCCTAGGTGCCCATCAGCAGATGAGTGGATCAGAAAACTGTGGTACATCTACACAATGGAATTCTATGTTGCCATTAAAAAGAAGGAATTCTTACCATTTGCAGCAACCTGGATAGAACTGGAGAGCCTTATGCTTAATGAAATAAGCCAGTCAATGAAGGAGAAGCACCAGGTTATCTCACTCATTTGTGGATAATAAAGAACATTGCAAACCGATGAACAAAAGGATAGATACAGATGCAGTAAAGCATCAAACAGACTGTCAAATTATAGCAGGAAGATTAATGAGAGGTGGGGTAGATAAGAGATCAATCAAGGGACTTGTATACATGCAGATAAGCATAACCAATGAACATAGACACTAGGGGGGTTGTGGTATGCCTTTGAGGGAGGGGGGCAATGGGGAGATATGTATACATGTAACACAATAAAAAATAAAAAATAAAAATAATTTTATTGGGACCCTTGGGGAAATTTAAGTATGGACTCTCTATTACATAAAGTGTAATATCTACATTAAATGTTAAAGTGTGATAATTATAAAAAATAAATAAATCCCCCTTGGTCATGGTGTGTGATCTTTCTAATGTAATGCTGGATCCAATTTGTTAGAATTTTGTTGAGGTTTTTAGCATCTATGTTCATTAAGGATATTGGCCTGTCGATCTCTTTTTTGGGGTTGTCTTTATCTAGTTTTGGGATTAGTGTAATGCTGGCATTATAGAAAGAGATTGGAAATGTGCCTTCCTCTTGAATTTTTTAGAATAGTCAAACGAATATAGGTTTTAATTCTTCTTTGAATGCTTGGTATAACTCCTCTGTAAAGCTTTTGTTTCCTGGAAGATTTCTGATCACTGTTTTAATTTCTTTGGTATTTATAAGCCTATTCAGGTACTTTTATTATTCTTTGGGACCTTGTATTTTTCTAGGAATATGTCCATTTCATCTAGGTTGTCCACTTTGTTGGAATAGATTTGTTTATATTATTTTTCATAATAATTTGTATTTCTGTGAGTTCGGTAGTTATTTCACCTCTTTCATTCCTGATTTTGTTTATTTTGGTCCACTCTGTTTGCTTCTTGGTGAGCCTGGCTAGAGGTTCATCAATCTTACTTATCCTTTCAAAGAACCAGCTCTTGGTTTTGTTCATATTATGTATTGATTTTTGGTCTCTATTTCATTTATCTCCATTCTGATCTTTACTATTTCATTTCTTCTGCTTATGCTGGGCTTTCCTTGTTGCTCTCTTTCCAGCTCTTTTAGTTGTAGAGTTAGATAATTTATTACCATTGTTTCTTATTTTTTGCAGTAGGCTTGTAGAGCTATGAAGTTCCCTCTCAATATGCTTTAACTATGTCCCATAGATTTATCATTGTTGTGTTTTCATTTTTGTTTGTTTCCCTTATGTTTTGTATTTCTTCCTTGATCTCTCTGGTTTCCCAGTCATTTTTTAATAGAATACTGTTTAGTCCCCAGGTGTTTGATTTCTTTGGATTGTTTTTTATTGTAGTTGATTTCCAGTTTTATGCCACTTAGATCTCAGAAGATGCTTGATATGATTTCTATCTTCTTGAATTGGAAGAGACTTTGCCTAGGACCCAACATATGGTCTAAACAGTGGTACCTCGAGATACGAGTTTAATTTGTTCTGTAACCTTGAGGCGTGGGAAACTATGAGACGCTCGAGTCGCGGTAAACTGGTGAGTCGTGTGCAGCCGCCCGATCCACTTGATTACTCCTATCTCAAATGTTGCTCGTATTTCAAAGCAAAAATAGCTTGCTCAACGGCTCGTATCTCAAAAATCTCGTATGTTAGGGCACTCGTATCTCGAGGTACCATTGTATTTGAAAATGACCCATGTGCACTTGAGAAGAATGTACCATATTTTCTGGCATATAAGACAACTTTTTAAGCCAGGAAAATCTTCTCAAAAGTCGGAGGTCATCTTATACACCGGGTGTCATCTTATAGGGCAGGTTTATCCCAAACTCTATATTTTAACTGGAAAAGTTGGGGGTTTTCTTATACACCCTGTCATCTTATATGCCAGAAAATATGGTATATTTTGTGGCTTTGGGATGAAATTTTCTGAAGATGTCAATTAATTCCATCTGGCCTAGTGAGTCATTTAGGATTGATTTTTTTTGCTGATATTTTGTTAGAGGATTTGTCCAATGTTGATAGTGGGTTATTAAAATCTCCTACTATGATTGTATTACTGTCAATCTCTCCCTTGATATCCTCCAGTTTATTTATGTATTTGGGTGCTCCTCTATTGGGTGTGTATAAGTTCACCAGAGTTATTTCTTCTTGTTGGATTGTTCCCTTTAGTATTATGAAGTGGCCTTCCTTATCTCTTGTTATGTCTTTCACTTTGAGATCTAATTTGTCAGATATAAGTATTGCTACCCCAGCTTTTTTTTTCATTTCCATTTGCCTGAAAAACTGTTTTCCATCCCTTCACCCTCAGTCTCTGTTTGTCTTTTTTTCTGAAGTTAGTTTCTTGTGGACAGCAGACATATTGGTCATGTTTTCTTATCCAATCTGTTACCCTATGTCTTTTGATTGAGCATTTAACCCATTTACATTTAAAGTTATTATTTATAGGTACTTATTTGTTGACATTTTTATTTTTTACCCCTGTGTTCCTTCTTTGCTTCCTATTTCTTCTTTTTTTTTATAGCAGACCCTTTAGCATTTCTTACATTGCTGGTTTGGTGGTAATAAATTCCCTTAGTCCTTTTTTGTCTTTGAAGGTCCTGATTTCACCTTCGATTTTGATTGATAGCCCTTTTGGGTACAGTATTCTTGGATTCAGACCCTTCCTTTGCATAACTTTGTATATTTCATTCCATTCCCTTCTGGCCTGATGAGATTCCGTTGAGAAATCAGTCACTAGTCTGATGGGCTTTCCTTTGTAGGTAACTTTCTGTCTCTCTCTGGCCACTTTTAAGGTTCTAGCTTTGTTGTTGGTGTTTGCCAATTTAATTATAGTGTGCTTTGGTGTCTGTCTTTTGGAGTTCATTTTGCTTGAGACTCTGTGAGCTTCTTGGCTTTGTGTGAGTTTTTTCTTCCCTATATCAGGAAAGTTTTCTGTCAATATTTCTTCAAACAGGTTTTCTATTTCTTGCTCAGTTTCCTCTTCTTCTGGCACCTCTATATGCAGATGTTGTTTTGTTTCATGTTGTCCCAAAGTTCTGTTAGCCTCTCCTCCTGTTTTTTTATTTTTATTTTTTCTAGAAGCTGCTCTCCTTGTCTTCTAACTCACTGATGGTGTCCTCTGCTTCTTCTAGTCTACTTTTGATGCTTTCTATTGTGTTCTTTACAGTAATACTGTCATTTTTTTATTTCTTCTTAATTCTTCTTCATTTCCTCTTGGTTCTCACTCATATTGTCAAATTTGTCTTCCATTCTTTTCAGCCGTCTTATGATCATTTTTCTGAATTCTTTCTCTGGCAGGTTGCTTGCTGCCATTTCTTTTACTTCCTTTTCTGCTAATGTCTGCTTTTCTTTCATATGCAGGCTGTTTCTTTGTCTGCCCATGGTCTCTCTTCTCTGTATGTCTGGTTATGTAGTTCTCTCTCTCTCTTTATCCCAGGCTAAATCTGACCTTTCCTCTGAATCCAAGTGTTTGTGCCAATTGGGGACTGGTGTTCTCAGTCTTACAGCTATTCACTGTGTGCCACAGCTATAGATTTTCAGGCTTCCAGTATCATTCACTTTCTCCTTTAAGATGGTGCAGTCTCTGCTTCTGAGCTGGTGGCTCTGGGAGAAAAACCCAGTAGCAATGGGGGCTGGCCAATCATGAGAACCATGTCCTGCAGTTCCTCACCTTCTCCTGGAATATAGCTGTCCCCTAACTTGCCAACAAACACTCCCAGTGCAACCCTCAGCTGTTCTCTCTGTCTGTTCAGGGACAAGGCTTGGATCATGTCTATCTATTCTGTTGCCATTTTTTTCCCTCCACTAACTTAAGTTGAAAGACAAAGATCAAAAAGGAAGAAACAAAATAGAAGTCTAATTGAGTACCTTTAAACTCAAACCTTTATTACATTCCCTTAGTAAGTAGTACAGTTGAAAATGTTCTGGGGGAGTTTCTTGGGGCAGTTTTTTTTTTGTATATTCAATATAGTCTCAACTAGACATAAAATGGAAAAAATGTAGCATTTCCACTGAACTTTTCAGTACTTCCCATATGCCCCCAAAGTGTTATTCATCCCACCTCCACATTCCCTTCCCATTAATGTAACAATACAAGAAGTAGTATACTGTAATTTTTGGGAAAATGACTCTTTGTAATAGTTTTGGACCATAAGAATGTATTATTTTCTCCCCTGATGATTTCCTACTTCAATTTCCCAGCAAAGAGTATTTCCTAATGCTTAGATTGTTGGCAGTATTTCCACGAATAAAAGTTGCTTTAGTTCTGCCCTAAGGCTCCAGTCTCAAGAGGGAAGTAATGCTGTAAATCCAAACAACTTTGCCAGCAACTGGTACAGAGAACTAGGCCTGTCTAAGGATTTCTGCAGTAATAAGGTTCCTGTGAGAAATGTTATCCTGAAAGAACATATCCACCAGACTTATCTGTGTCATAGGAGATACATGAAGGGAAAAATGCATTAGAGAGGAGGTGGAAGAAGATAAACAGCACATGAACAGAGGGGAATATCATGAACTAAGAGAAAAATGGAGGACAAATGAAGACTCTGTAACACTTCTTTACTGCCCCAAAGAATGTGATGACAGTTTTGCAGATAATAATTTGACTTATTGAGTATATTCCACCAGAAGAGACACAATAGAACTGATCCATCTATTACAAAATCTTCAGCCTAGGTTGTATATCTTCTCTTCCCTTGGATAGAATTAAAAAATAATATACCTCTCATGCTACGTAAAATGCTAGCCATTTCTAAAGGCTTATCAAAACTGTCAAAACCAGTTTGGCTCAGTTAATAGATTGTCAGCCTGTAGACTGGAAGGTCCCAGCTTCAATTTCTGTCAGGGGCAAGTACCTTGGTTGTGGGCACATCCCCAGTGGGGGATGTGCAGGAGGCAGCTGATTGATGTTTCTCTCTCATCGATGTTTCTAACTATCTCCTTTCCTCTCTATGAGAAATCAATAAAAATATTTTTTAAAAAATAAAAAAATGAAGGCTTATCAAAACAGTTTTGTCTTCCCTTGCTCATTACATATCCAAATTCTTCCTCTGGTCAAACTCACATTTTTAGGTGCCAAAAAATCCCAATTCTCTTCAGATTGTGTGTCTGCCTGGGCTTTGGTTTGAAGTTCAGGAACATCCATCATGCCAAGGTAGATCACTTTGACCCATTCTTATGATGACCCTTGAGAAAGTTGGGCCTCAAGTAAGATCCTGAAATAGGGTTACTCCAAGATGCTTATTCCTACTGACTCCTTAGGTAATCCACCTGTACCCTAGAGCCAACCCCCCCATTGTTCTTGTCTTATCTGGCATAATTGCCTCTATTATTCTTAGTCAAGAGAAAAATTACAACACAATGTTTCAATTTTGAGCAGCTTTGGCATTAAGGAAAAATGTAGGCTTATATCACTGGTGCAGAAAAACTGAAAGTAGAGGATTACAGCCACTGTTTTCATAGCATAAACACTGTCAATTTGAGTGTGAGGAGTGGCAACTAAGATCAAAACTAACTTTTAAAAACCTTTTTGCTAATTTATTGCATGATAGATAGTTTAAGAAACAGCTTTATATATTGAAGGTAAATCCCATATATATACCAGACCCTATATATGGTTCCATAAAAAGGTAATACAAAGATAGGATTGGACCCTGGCCAGTGTTGTTCAGTTAGTTGAGCTTTGTCCCATGTACTAAAAGGTTAACAGTTCAATTTATGGTCAGGACATGTGCCTGGATTGCAAGCTTTATTCCCTAAAAAGGGCATGTTGGAGAGGCAGACGATTAATGTTTCTGTTTCACATTGATTGATTTTCTCTCTCTCTCTCTCTGTGTGTGTGTAAACAATAAAAATAGATAAACAATAAAAATATTTTTAAAATAATAGTAATAATGGTAATAAGAAAAACATAGGATTGGGAAGATATAACTTCCCAATAACTTCACAGTTGGTTGATTCTGAGTTCTGAGTTCTGAATGAGTTAGCAAGCTGTCAAAAAGGCAGATGTATTACGTATGTCCCCCTTTCCCCCCACTGACCACTCCACTCTTCACTTGCCACCCCCAGGTCCACCAAACTATTGTCTGTGTCTATGGGTCATGTGTATATGTATATAAATTATTTGGTTAATCTTCCCCCACCAGTTTTTCCTCTGAGACTTTTCAATCTATTCCATGCTTCCGTGTCTCTGGATATATTTTGTTCGTTCATTTAATTTGTTCATTAAGTTCCACATATAAGTGAGATCGTATATTAGTTTGTAGCAACAAGAACACAATGCTCAGAATTAGGGAGGTGATAGTTCCACTCTATTCTGAAATGATAAGACTACTTGATAAACTTGTACTGGTGGAAATAATTCTTTATAACTGATATAGGTAAACTGGTTTGTGCTACAATATAGTGTCCAGGATGGTGAATGAAGAGTAACCTGAAAACTATTTAATATGAGAAAACAAAAAATTAACCAAATATGTTTATCATAAAAATAGACATAGCTATTTTAAGGTCTATAATAGAACACTAAAAAATAGGCTTGTCCTATATAATACAAATGAGAGTAGGACAAGTAGGTAGAAGTTACAGACAACTATAGCTTTTATAATAAATCTGAGAATATGTCAGAATTCAGAGATAAGTCTTAATAATCAGTTAAATTGACTGGCTACAGTGCTTAACAATGGCAGTTAGAATCACAGTGAGCTGTCAGAAAGAAGGATTAGCAAAGGAGCCAAAATTCTGCTAAGAAAAGCTCTCAATTTCATTGAGGTTAGGTTAAAAGTAAATTCAAAAATAACCAAAAAGTCAGAATGGGAAAATAAAGAAAAAAAAGAGCAAAGCAAGTTGGAGTCCCAGATAATATGAGTGAAAACTAAAACAAACAAACAAGCAAAAACAGAAGAAATTATCATAGTAATTGCAAACAAAGTCCAGTTAAGAGAATCAAGAGAGAACTAGTAGCCATCATCAGAATCCAATGGCAATTGATTTTTACCTAGCAAGCTATGTCATAGCTCAGAAACTGAAACTTTTTGAGAGTGTGACTCAAAATGATAACTGACTATAAAGATCACTGCCCTCAAGTAATTGAGGATCTTAATGCTAGAAAACGCTTTAGGCCCTGGCCAATTTTTCTCAGTGGATAGAGCATCCACCTGCTGACTGAACGGTTCCTGGTTCGATTCCAATCAGGGGCACATACCATGGCTGCAGGTTCCCTGGCCATGGTCAAGGTGTGTGCAGGAGGCAACCAATTGATGTGTCTCTCACATCGATGTTTCTTTCTGTCTCTTCCTCTCCCTTACACTCTCTCTGAAAATCAATTGAAAAATATTCTAGGTTGAGGATTAAAAATATTTTTTAAAGGAAAACACCTTAGGGAGCATATAGTCCATCCTCTGTTTCAGTTCTATTTTTGAAAATCTATATTTTCCAGTGATGAGTATACTTGTCTATAGCATGCTTATTTCAAATTGACAACCAGGCAGTGCACATAAATTTCAGATGAGCATCACTATTTACCTACAATACAATTAAGTATCCTTTTTCAATAGGGTGTTTTACAGTATTACAGTATACTTAATCTAAACACTACCTAGCATGCCAACTATAGATCAAACTCCAAGAATGTTCTGCAACCATCTATTTCCATAGCTTTCTCCACTGTGTACAATTATTTTAGGTGTTCAAATAAGTATAGGCCTGCCTCTAATTAGTCCTTCAACACCCATAAGGACTTATATAAGTGACCGTAAGGAAATAGTACACCTCAAGGAGTTATGCTACCTCAAAAGTGGGATATATGCATGTGACTTCCTGTCTGGACAAAATAGTGTAGACTCATATCTCCATCATTTTCCTTCACAGAGTACAATTAAAATAAACAAACAAAGGAGAACTCTGAAAGGTAGAAGTGGCTAGGGACCCCACGATTGTAGGAAACACACAATAGCAGAATGCCTTACATCATGCTATTCAACAGAAGAAAGGAAACTGGGCCTGGAATTTCCTGACACCCTACTTAACAACAGAAATGGTTCAAGTAGACTTATTCTTCCCCCAATCACACAGATTCCTGGTATAATAACAGGTCAACCTAACATTACAGGCAAGGGAGATTGATCATCCCGTTGATAATAAGAGGCAAGAAGACAGTATTCCATTATTATATTCTCCCTCATTCTTACCTCCAGGGTCTGAAACTTCCACTACTAGAAGACACTAGCCTATAGAATAGAGCTCAAAAGCTCTCAAATTTGTTGAAAGATACAAACCCATGGATTCAAGAAGATAAGTATATCCCAAATAAAAGAAATCCATGTGAAGATATATCATAATTAAACTTCTGAATTTTTTGAAGTAAAATAGTAAAGAAACACATCAAGATCTGGATAACTTGTACCACTGCTGGCTTCTATATTTCAAAATATGGAAAAATTTTCACCCAAAGACAATGTATACCAATAATTTTATTCCTCATCTCATATTCACCATTTGTCCCCTACTTCATTTGCTATTTTGAAAAGATTGCAGTATGAGTGTGCCCAGAATTCCTGAGACCTGAAGAAAATATTCATTCTGTCACCCAAACTATATCTCATGTTTGCTCCCCAAACTGTTCTTCTCTATGCTTTATATACTTGCCCATTTTTTGAGTTGCAGAGTTTCTATCTTCTCCCCTGAGGTGATGGCATCATTCATTAGTTTTGTCTACTAAAACATTTCTCACCTTGTCAATATGCATACCACCCACCCCTTGTTAATTTTATATCGTCAATCTTAATTTTTTTCCTGATAAGTCTAAATAATTATTCACAATTTTTTTATATTTGTAGGCTATTATTATATTCTCCCTCATACTTCAGCAGGTAGTAAGCCAATCTCCCTATCCTTAGAGCCTGCAAGCTCTCTCCATTCATCAGGAAGTCCTAGATTCTATTTGACTGATATTAGTTATCTTTCAATAACTTTTGAAATACCTCCAATTTGCTGATATCTTTTTTAAAAGCAGGACTCACCTGGGCCTTCCCTGGGATTCTGATCTTATTAACCAATGTCAAAAAAAAGCAGGGGGTGGGGAAGCAATGTGTTATAAGTGGGAAAGGGTTAGAATGTGAACCTGACACTGATTTATCTCTTAAGGACTTAGCACTAACAGTGTGAACTTGAACAAACAATTTCATCTTTCTGGAACTTAGATGACACTCATTGGTATAAAAGGGTTTTGCAAGATAAGATTAAGATTTCTTCCAATACTATGAATTGCCAATGTTGGAAACCTACCCATCAGGCTTCAAATTATACCACAAAATATATTTCAATTGTCTAGGAACAAAGCGGATCTTGAATATGAATTATTTTTTTTATTGTTTAGAGTATTGCATATAGTATTATATATGTCTACTTTTTCCCCCATTGACCTCCACCCCGCCACCCCCAATCCCTGGCACAATCCCTCACCCACCTAGTGTATGTGTCCATTGGTTATGCATATAACTCCTTAGGTTGATTTATTATGCCCCCCACCCCCCTGCCTTCTCACTGAAGTTTGACAGTCTGTTCAATGCTTCTCTGTTTCTGTATCTACTTTTGTTCATCAGTTTATGATGTTCATTATATTCCACAATTGAGTGAGATCATGAGGTATTTATCCTTCTCTGACTGGCTTATTTCACTAAGTGAAATGCTCTACTAGTCCATTCATGTGGTTTTTGAATGGTAAGAGTACTTTCTTTTTTTTACAACAGCCTACTATTCCATTATGTAGATGTATTACAGTTTTTTAATCCACTCATCTGCTGATAGGCATTTAGGCTGTTTCCAAATCTTAGCTATTATAAATTGTGCTGTAATGAACATAGGGTTGCATATGTCTTTTCTGAATGGTGGCTCAACTTATTGGGATATATTCCTAGAAGTGGGATTATTGGGTAAAATGAGAGTTCCATTTCTAATTAGAGGAAACTTCAGAGTGTTTTCCACAGTGGCTGCACCAGTCTGCATTCCCACCAGCAGTGCATGAGGGTTCCTTTTTCTCCACATCCTGCAAGCACTTGTTTGTTGATTTGTTGATGATAGTCATACAGACAGGTGTAAGATGGTAACTCATTGTCATTTTGATTTGCATCTCTTGGATGATTATCAACATAGACCATGTTTTCATATGTCTCTTGGCCTTCTTTATGTCCACTTTCAAAAGGTGTCTATTTAAGTCATTTGCCAATATTTTGATTGTATTATCTTGTTTTTGTTAACATATATGAGTTCTCTGTAAATTTTGGAGAGGAAACCCTTATTGGTTTATAGCACTGGCAAATATGTTCTCCCATACAGTGGACTTTCTTGTTATTTAGTTGATGGTTTCTTTTGCTGTTCAGGAGCTTTTTATTTAATGTAGTCCCATTTGTTTATTTTCTCTTCAGTTTCCATTGCCCTAGGAACTCTATCAGTAAAGTTATGACATATATCTGATATTTGGCTTCTTCTAAGATTTTTATGGTTACTGACTTACGTTTAAGTCCTTTATCCATTTTGAGTTTTGTTTTCGTTTGTTGTTTTTTTCTTTGTGTGTGTGTGTGTGTGTGTGTGTGTGTGTGTGTGTGTGTGTGTTACTTTGATGATCTAGGTTCATTTTTTTTGCATATATCTGACAAATTTTCCCAACAACAATTAGTGAAGAGACTGTCTTGATCCCATTGTATGTTCTTGCCTCCTTTGTCAAATATTAATTGAGTATAAAGGCTTGAGTCGATTTCTGCATTCTGTGTTCTGTTCCATTGGTCTATATGTCTAATTATTGTGCCTATATTAGGCAATTTTGAGAACCGTGGCTTTGCAATACAGTTTGATATCTGGTATTGTGATTCCCTCCAACTTTGTTCTCCTTTTCAAGATTGCTATGGCTATTCGGGGTCTTTTATTATTCCAAATGATTTTTTGGAGAATTTGTTCTAGGCCTGTGAAATATGCTGTTGGTATCTTAATGGAGATTGAATTGAATCTATACCTTGCTTTGGGTAGTAAGGACACTTTAATGATGTTGATTCTACCAATCCATGAACAACGTATATTCTTTCATTTGTTTATGTCTTACTCTATCTCTTTATTCAATATCCTGTAGTTTTTCGAATAGAGGTCTTTTACCTCCTTAGTTGAGTTTATTCTTAGGTATATTAATTTATTGGTGCAATGGTAAATGGAATTTTTTGTTTGTTTCTGTTTTTGTGAGTTCATTATTGGTGTACAAAAAGTCGTAGATTTTGTATCCTGTTACATTTCCAAATTCATTTACTAAGTCCAGTAATTTTTTGATGGAGACCTTAGGATTTTCTATGTACAACATCATGGCATTTGCAAATGAAGTAAGTTTTATTTCTTCTTTTTCAATTTGAATGCCTTTTATTTCTTATTCTTGTCTGATAGCTATGGCTAGCACTTCCAGTACTATGTCGAACATGAGTAGTGAGAGTGGGCATCCCTGTTTGTTCCTGTTCTTAGGGAAAAGGTTTTCATTTTTGCCCATTGATTATGATATTGGCTGTAGGTTTGTCATATATGGCTTTTATTATGTCGAAGTATGATCCCTCTATTCCCACCTTGTTGAGAGTTTTTATAAATAAAGGGTGTTGGGTATTGTCAAATGATTTCTCTGAATCAATTGATATAAGTATATGGTTTTTATCTCTCAATTTATTTATGTGATGTATCATGTTTATTGATTTGTGGATATTGTACTGACCATGCATCCACAGAATAAATCCCACTTGGTCATGGTATATGATCTTTCTAATGTAATGCTTCATCTGATTTGCTAGAATTTTGTTGATGATTTTACCATCTATGTTCATCAGATGTACAGGTCTGTAATTCTCTTTCTTTGTAGTGTCTTTATCTGGCTTGGGGTTTTAGATAATAGGGGCATCATAGAAAGAGCTTTGAAGTGTTCCTTCCTCTTGAATTTTTTGTAATGATATGAGAAGGATAGGTTTTAATTATTCTTTGAATATTTGATAAAACTCCCCTAGTGCAGAGGCTTTTGTTTGCTGGAAGTTTTTTGATGATGCTTCAATGTCCTCCATAGTTATCAGCCTATTCAGATTTTGTGATTCTTCCTGATTAAGGTGTTTTTGTGATTTATAAAACAATTTTTATTTATATGATTTTATTTGAGATACACAATCCTCACTTGTATTTCTTTTCTTTTTCTTTTTCTTTTATTTTTTTATTGTTTAAAGTATGTATTACAAATAGTAGTACATATGTCTCCTTTTTTTTCCCTATTGACCTCCCCCCGGCCTTCCCTACCCCCCATTACATTCCCTCACCTGCCTCCCCCCAGTGTCTTGTATCCATTAATTATGCTTATATACATGCATACAAGGCCTTCGGTTGATCTCTTACAGGCCTCCCCCCACCCCACAGCCTCCCTTACCTTCCCACTGTAGTATGACAGTCTGTTCATTGTTTCTTTGCCTCTATATCTTTTTTTTCTCTCTCCTTGATTCTTTCTTTAAAAAGATCTTGCCTCTGCAGGCTAGAAATAAATCTATAAAAACAAAAAATGTTTGAGTCCCAATTTTAATGTCCAATAGTTATGAATCCCAGTTTCAATGTCAAACAGTGCCTTATGTGTACACATTAGCAATGGAATCTGGATAGTGGACAAATGGTGGCCATGCAGATCTGACCCTCTCTGGTTTGGTCTTAGGCATCCTGTAGAGATGCACAGCTGCAGACTGCTAGCATGACAAGGAGTCGTCAGCTTCTTCCATCTCTGGACTGTTTCTCCTCTTGTCTTCATGGTTGGAGCAGACTTGTCAATTCCTCTTTGTTGCAGGAGTCCACTTGGTCTTGGAGTTGTTTTTGCTTTGGAGGCAGAGGTCCCAGGGTCCGCGGGTCTATAGCTGTGGCAGCAGGACTCTGGCTGGAGTGGCTGTTGGGTTGCAGGGCAGCTCCAAGGCCTGTCTGGTTGGTGTTGTTGATGAGTTCCCAAAGAAAGGCTGTTTTCCCCTTCAAGATGGCATGGGCTTGGTGCCTGAGTCCTGCAGTCTGGGAAGTGCCCATCATGGTGGCAGTCCCTCCCTGTCCAAGATAGCCTGGACTGCTAGCCCCTGCTGCTCCTGTGAGATTCAACTGTCCCTTACTTACTCACACACACACCTCACACATCCACACACTCTCCTTTCATCCCCTCACTCACTTCCTCTCCCTCACCTCCATCCTGCCAGCCACCATTTTCCGCTAGAGTCCCCCTGATTGAGTTTTGGAAGGTCATATTTTTCTAGAGATATGTCCATTTCTTCTAGGTTAACCGATTTTTTTGGAATAGTGTTGTTCATGGTATTTTGTTACAATAATTTGTATTTCTGTGGGGTCTGTTGTTATTTCACCTCTTTCATTTCTGATTTTGTTTATTTGGGACCCCTTTTTGCTTCTTGGTGAGCCTGGCTAGAGATTCATCAATATTGTTCATCTTTTCAAAGAACCATTTCTTGATTTAACTGATCTTTTGTATTTTGTTTTTCTTTTGTGTTTTGTTGTTTGTTTGATTGGTTGGTTAGTTTCTATGTCATTTATTTCCACTCTAATCTTTATTATTTCCTTCCTTCTGCTTACTCTGGGATTTTCTTGTTGCTATCTTTCTAATCCTTTAGGTTGTAGATTTAGACAATTTATCACCAGTTTTTCTTATGTGTGTGTTTTATTTTTTTCAGGAAGGCTTGTAATGCTATGAACCTTCCTCTCAGCACTGCTTTCACTGTTTCCCATAGATTTTGGATTGTTTTGTTTCGTTGTGATTTGTTTCCAGGATGTTTTTTATTTCTTTTTTTATCTCTTTGGTAATGCAATCATTGTTTAATAACATGTTATTTATTTAGCCTCCAAGATTTTTAATTTTGGGGAATATTTTAGTTTAGTTTATGTCTAATATTATCCCTTTGTGATCTGAGATGCTTGATATTATTTCAATCCTCTTGAATTTGAAGAGACATTACCTGTGTATCAATGTGGTCTATCTTTGAAAATGTCCCATGTGCACTTGGGAAGAATGTATATTCTGTAGTTTTTGGGATGGAATGTTCTGAAGATGTCAATTATGTCCATCTGATCTGCAAGTCATTTGGAACTTCTCATTTTTGCTTTTTTAAAAAAACATATATTTTATTGATTTTTTTACGGAGAGGAAAAGAGTGGGATAGAGAGTTAGAAACATCAATGAGAGAGAGACATCGATCAGCCGCCTCCTGCACGCCCCCCCCCCCTGGGGATGTGCCCCCAACCAGGATACATGCCCTTGACAGGAATCGAACCTGGGACCTTTCAGTCCGCAGGCCAATGCTCTATCCACTGAGCCAAACCAATTTCGGATTTTTTTTCTGATATTTTGTCTACAGCAAGCATGTCAAATTTGCAGTAGGGTGATGCAGCCCACCAGCTGCAATTTTCACATGTTTGGTCTAACGGATTTATCCATTTATGTCAATGGGGTATTAAAGTCCCCTACTATGATTGTATTGCTGCCAATCTCTCCCTTGATATCCTCTAGAAGTTTTTAAATGTATTTTGGTCTTCCTATATTGGGTGCATATATGTTTACCAAAGTTATATCCTCTTGTTGTATTGAGTCTTCACTTTTTCATTTTCATTTTATTTTATTATTATTTTGTTTTCTTTTTTTATTTTTTCTTTATTTTCCTGTTTTCATTTGTTTCTTTAATTTCTACTGCTTTTTGCATTATTTTTCATCATTCTAATTTATTTCATTTTATTTTTTATCCTATTTTCAATCAACTTTTAAAAAAATTTATTATTTTTTCTCTTTCTCTTCTTTCTTATCCATTCACCTTTTTCTACTCCTTTATACTGAACTGAGGTCCTCCCCATATTCATCCAATTCTTAAACTTACTTTCTGTATATAAGATTCTGCCCCAAAATAGCTAGTTTGGCTCAGTGGATAGAGCATCAGACTGTGGACTGAAGGGTCCTGGGTTTGATTCTGGTCAAGGGCACATGCCTGGGTTGTGGGCTTGATCCCCAGTAGGGGGCATGAAGGAAGCAGCCCATCAATGATTCTCTCTTCTCATTGATGTCTCTCTCTCTCTCCATCTCCCTTCCTGAAATAAATAAAAATATATTTTTAAAAAATATTCTGCCCCCACTCTCTTTACTGGGAATTTGGTGTTTGTAGGTTTGGGTTTACCTGTTTGTTCTCTGGTGCTTTCTCCCCATATATTTTTCCTTTTTCTTAGTTTTTCTTCATTTTCTTTTCTGTCAAACCGTTTTCTTTTTTCTTCCTTCAACATTCGTGCTCTCTTTTCTCTCTCCAATTCTTTTTTATCTGGTGGCCACTTATATTGGAGTTATCAGTTTCATGAGTACATTCGTGTTTTGTTCCCTTTATGTAATGTCTTGTCGAGGTGAATTTTATCAAATTTGGCCAATGTGCTAGAGAATGAACCATATAACCAGACAGCAGAGAGGGGAATTTATCCATGAACAGGTCAATAACATTCCAGACTCAACTACAGAGGCAGGAAGAAGGAGACAGTGAAAGAAGAACATGACTGAGTGAGAGAGCAAAGGAGTGTGTGTGTGAGATAGTGATGCACTGTTAGATCCCACAGGACCATCAGAGTCAGGCTAACTGGGCCTGCTTAACTAGGCAGCCTCTGCTAACATTACAAACAATACCAAAGTGGCTGGGTCTTCCTCAGAGGCCTCAGCTTTTTGATGGGGATGGCTGCTGTAACTGGGATCCCAGCCTCACCTCCACCCAGATGACACCTGGGTCTCCACAGCCACCCCTGCCAGGGACTTGCTGACTTGGCTATGGTCGCACAGTCACCGAGACTCCAGCCACCCTGGGAGCAGGCTCCTGTGAGTTCCAAAGCATGCTCCCCTCATACCGGCCCAACACTTTAGCCCAGAGCACTCTGAGCACACAAGCAGCAGCCACGTGAGCAGCACACTCCCATCCAAGGAGCAGCAGCCATGCGAATAGCCTGCCCCAGGCTGAGGAGCAGCAGTCTCATGTGGCCTGCTCCAGTTCAAGGAGAAGCAGCCACACAAACAGCCCTCCCCTGTCCAAGGAGAAGAAGCTGAACAAAAAGCCCGACCTAGCCTGAGAAGCAGCAGCTGCACACAACCGGCCCCCATCCAAGGGGCAGCATCCTAATGAACAGGCTGCAACCATCCAAGGAGCAGCCGCTGGTTGAACAGCCTGACCCCACCAACCAGAAAAACTACCACTACTGCAAGCAGCGCCCACAAGAGGAGCAGCCACCACCTGAGGAACTGCTGCCACCCAAGGAGCAGCACCTGAACAATTCAACACCTAGATCCTTCAATGAGAGTAAAAATGGGGAGACAAAGAAACCACAAAAGGAAAGGAAAGAAGGAATAGCCAGAAAAGCAACTAAGTGAAATGGAGGTATGCAATGTTAGAAAAATAATTCAGAATAAGGATCACACAGTCCATAAACCAGATGAATGAAAAATCAATAACTTGTGTAAGAATCAAGAAGAAATAAAGAGTGATATAGCTGCAATAGAAAACACCATGGAAAGTTTTAACAGTAGGCTAGGAGAAGCATAGGACTGAATTAGCGAATTAGAGGACAGAAAGCAATAAACACCCAAAATAAACTGCAATTGGAAAAAAAAATTAAAAGACAAGAAGAGAGCCTAAGGGAGCTTTGGATTAACATGAAATGAAGCAACATATGAATAACATAGGAGTGTCATAACTACAGGAAGAGAAACAGGGGCTAGAAAACCTATTTGAAGGAATAATGTCAGAAAACTTCCCTGATGTGGGGAAGAAAATGGTCATACAAATATAGAGTCCCAAACAAGATAAATCTGAAGAGATGCACACCAAGACATGTCATAATTATGATGGCAAACATTTAGGACAAAGAGACAATCTTAAAGGCAGGAAGAGAGACAGAAAGTTACCTAAAAAGGATCTCCCATTGGATTTTCAAATGATTTCTCAACAGAAACACATCAGGCCAGAAAAGAATGGAAGAAAATTTACAAAGTGATGCAAAGAAAGGGGCTGAATCCAAGAATACTCTATGATACCAGCAAAACTTTCATTCAAAATTGAAGGGGAAATAAGGAGCTATATAGACAAAAAAAAAAAAAAAAGCCGGAGGGAGGTTATCATTACCAAGACAGCAATGCAGGAAAATCTAAAGGGACTAGTGTACAAAGAAAAAATAAAAAGACTAGAAGGAACACAGGCACAAAAAATAAAAAATGTCTACAAACAAGTACCTATCAATAACTTTAAAAGTAAATGGACTAATTACTGCAATCAAAAGATATCAAATGGCTGACTGGATAAAAAAACGTGACCCATATATATGTTGTCTACAAGAGACACACCTTAGAACAAGGGACTCACACACACTGAAAGTGAAGGGATGGAAAAATATCTTTCAGACAAATGGTAATGAAAAACAAAGTTGGGGATAACAATATAACAATACTTATATCTGACAAAATAGACCTCAAAGTAAAGGCCATAACAAGGGAAAATGAAGGCCACTTCATAATACTAAAGGGAGCAATACAACAAGAGGATATAACCCTGGTACACATATATGCACCCAATGCAGGAGCACCCAAATACATTAAAAGAAACTCCTGGGAAATATCAAAGAAGAGATCAACAATACAATCATAGGAACTTTAATACCCTATTAATATCACTGGTTAAATCCTCTAGACAAGAAAATCAGCAAAGAAACAGCAATCCTAAATGACTCACTAGATCGGATGGAATTAATTGACATCTTCAGAACATTTCACCCCAAAGCCACAGAATATAAGTTCTTCTCATGTGCACATGGGACATTTTCTAAGGTAGACCACATATTGGGTCACAGGCAATGTATCCCCAAATTTAAGAAGATTGAATTCATATCAAGCATTTTCTCAGACCACAATGGCATAATATTAGAAATAAACTACAATAAAAACAGCCCCCAAAATTAAAACTCTTGTAAGCTGAATAGCATGCTATTAAACAATGATTGGGTTATCCAAGAGATCAAAGAAGAAATTAAAAGCATCCTGGAAATGACTGACAATGAAAACACAGCAATCTAAAATCTATGGAACACAGTGAAAGAAATCCTTAGAGGGAAGTTTATAGCTCTACAAGCCTACCTAAAAAATATAAAAATAAATAAAAAAGAAGAAAGAAAGAAAGAAAGAAAGAAAAAAATGGGAGTAAATCACCTAACTCTACAACTTAAAGAATTAGAAAGAGAGCAACAAGGAAAGCCCAGAGTGAGCAGAAGAAAGGAGATGATGAAAATAGGAGCAGAAGTAAATGGCATAGAGACCAAATAATAATAATAATAATAATAATAATAATGATCAATGAAACCAAGAGCTTGAAAAGATAAACAAAATTGATGAACTTCTAGCCAGGCTCACCAAGAAGCAAAGAGAGGGTACTGAAATGAACAAAACCAGAAATGAAAGAGGCAAACACACACACACACACACACAACAGACTCTACAGAAATACAAAGGATTGTTAAATACTATTAACATCTCTATTCCAACAAACTAGGCACCTTGGAGGAAATGAACATAATCCTAGAGAAATACAAGCTTCCAAACTTCAATCAGAAGGAATCTAAACACCTCAATGGACCAATAACTATAGAAGAAAAATGAATTGTCATCAAATGTTTCCAGCAAACAAAAGGCCGGGGCCAGTCAGCTTCACAGGGGACTTTCATGAAACATTCAAGGAAGAACTAAAACCTATCCTTCTCAGACTATTTAAAAAAAATTAAGCAGAAGGTACACTTCTAGGCTTATTTTAAGAAGCCAGCATTATCCTAATACCCAAACCAGATAAAGAAAACACAATGAAAGAGGATTACAAGCCAATATCCCTCATGAACATAGATGTAAAAATCCTCAACAAAGTTTTAGCAAATCGGATCTGGCATTACATCAGAAAGATCATACCCAATGACCAAGTAGGATTTGTCCCATGGATGCAAGGAGGTACACTATCCACAAATAAATAAATATGATACATTACATTAACAAGTTGAGAAATAAAAATTACATAGTCATATCAATTGATGCAGAAAAAGAATTTGACAAAATCCAACACCTTTCATGATAAAAAGCCTCAGCAAAATGAAAATACAGGGATCACACCTCTACATAATAAAATTCTTACATGAAAAACCCATAACCAACATTATACTGAATGGGCAAAAACTAAAACCATTTCACCTAAGAACAGGAACAAGACAGAGATGCCCACTTTCACCACTCCTGTTTGACATTGTTCTGGAAGTGCTAGCCATAGCAAATAGACAAGAAGAAGAAATAAATGTATCCAAATCAGAAAAAAAACAACATAAAATTGTCATTATTTGCAGATGCCATACTTTACATAGATAACCCTGAAGACTCCACCAAAAATTATTAGACTTAATAAATACATTTGGTAATGTAGCAGAATACAAAATTAAGCCAAGAAGTCTATGGAATTTCTATACAAAAATACTGAACTTCAGAAAGATAGAATAAGAAAACATCCCATTTTACCATTCCACCAAAAAAATTAAGATATATTGAAATAAACTTAACTAAAGAGGCAAAAGACCTGAACTCAGAAAACTATAGAACCCTGAAAAAAGAGAAAGAGGAAGACATAAACAGATGGAAGAACATGCTGTACTCATGGATTGGTAGAATCAACATCATTAAAATGTCCATAATATCCAAAGCAATCTATAGATTCAACGCACTTCCCATTAAAATACCAATGGCATATTACACAGACTTAGAACAAATCCTCCAAAAATTCATCTGGAATAAAAAAAAAAAATGACCCTGAATAGCTGCAGCGATCCTGAGAAAGAAGAACAAAGTAGGAGGGATCTCAATACCAGATATCAAGCTGTATTACAAATCCACTGTTCTCAAAACTGCCTAGTACTAGCACAAGAACAGACATATAGACCAATGGAATATTATCGAGAACCCAGAAATTGATCCAAACCACGATGCCCAATTAATATTTGACAAAGGAAGCAAGAGCATGCAATGGAGTCAAGACAGTCTCTTCAATAAATGGTACTGGGAAAATCAGACAGATACATGCAAAAAAAATGAAACTAGACCACCAGCTTACACCAGACACAATAATAAAGTCAAAATGGATAATGGACTTAAACATAAGGCAGCAAACCATAAAAATATTAGAGGAATCCACAGGCAGCAAAATCTCAAACATATGCCAAAGCAATATCTTCACAGATACAGCTCCTAGGGCAATGGAAACTAAAGAGAGAATAAACAAATAGGACTACATCAAAATAAAAACTTTCAGTACAGCAAAAGAAACCATCAACAAAACAACAAGAAAGCTCACTGCAGGAGAGAACGTATTTGTCAATGTTATCTCAGATAAGGGTGTAATTTCCAACATTTATAGGGAATTCATACAACTTAATAAAAGGAAGGTAGCCCAAACCAAAAATGGACAATGGACCTATATAGAAACATTTTGAAAGAAGACATAAGGAAGGCTAAGAAAAATATGAAAATATGCTCAAAGTCACTAATCATCTGAGAGATGAAAATCAAAACGACAATGTGGTATCATCTCACACCTGTCAGAATGGCTATCATCAACAAATCAACAAATGACAAGTGCTGGCAAGCATATGGAGAAAAAGGAATCCTCATGCATTACTGGTGGGAATGCAGACTGGTTCAGCCACTGTGGAAAACAGTATGGAGTTTCCTCAAAAACCTAAAAGTGGAACTCCCATTTGACCCAGTAATCCCACTTCTAGGACTATAACACAAGAAACCAGAAACACCGATCAGACCAGATATATGCACCTAGCCTATGTTCATAGCAGCACACTTTACCATTAATAAGATTTGGAAACAGCCTAAGTGCCCATTAGCTGGTGAGTGGATTAAAAAACTGTGGTACATCTACACATTGGAATACTTACCATTTGCAACAGCATGGATGGAACCAAAGAGCATTATGTTAAGAGAAATTAGCCAGTCAGAGAAAGAAAAATATCACATTATCTCTCTCATTTATGGAATATAATGAACAACATAAACTGATGAACAAAATCAAATCCAGAAACATAGAAGCATCAATCAAACCATTAAACCTCAGAATGAAGGTAGGGAATGGTGGGAGTAAGGGGAGAGATTAACCAAAGGACTTGTATGCATGCATATAAGCCTAACCAATGGACAGAGACACCAGGGGGTTAAGGGCATGAGTGGAAGGTAGGGCGCAAAGGGGCAATAAGGACACATATATAATACTTTAATCAATAACGAAAAAATATTATTATAAAAATTAAATATGAATTTAGAAGGCATTGGAGCCAGGTGGAAACCTCCTTCTTAGAGAGGCACACTGAAACCTGGTCTTATCCATTTTTACTTCAGTTTTAGATACACATCTTGCCCTCAGTAAGCAAGATAAACTGATAGCAGACAGACCATCTCAAAGGTCAATAAAGATCAGTAAATATCAGTAAACATTTACCTTGAGGCTACTAGGTCAGGAAATTTCTTTGAGCTATTGCTAACGCAACAGAGAACAATGGGTGCATAGCTTTATCCCTGCTAAAGTTCAAGGTTCATTAGCTTTCTGAGTTCCTTGATGCACTCTCATGATAGCATTGACAATTTATGGCCTCCCACATCTCTCCCTTTTTGTTTTCTTAATACATTTTGAAACATGTATGCTATCTTTTAAGACTTTTCATTACATATCTGCAGACTAGAAATAAATACATAAGAACTAAAATGGGATAGACAATAGTAGTTATGCTAAGAGTCATATGTAGGGATATCCAATGGAAAGGATTGAGTTCTTTCATGTCCTTTTTTAATATCTGCCAGGCATCAAGGAACTAGATTATAGTAGGCTCCTTTCTGAGCCATCAGTTCTTTATGGGTTCCCTTCTCAATCACTGTCCCCTGTGACATGACAGCAATGATATTCGAATTCTGGATGGTGAACAAACAATGGGCAATGACAATGCAGGTCCCACTTTCTCTAGCTTTGTCCAGGGAAACCTACACCATCGCAAAACTGATGACTGCTAGCATGGCAAGGCTTCTTTACCATCCCCCAGGTTATCTCTTGACTGTTTCTCTTCTGTCTCGTTCTCATCCCACTCCTTATCTTTAGCATGTTGCTTGAGACTACTGCTATCTGTGGCTGGAGTTGTCAAATATCTGCATCCACAGGTACAGGATGAGGCTTCAGGTGCAAGGTCCTCATTAGTCTGGTCAGTTCCTCTCTCAGATCCATGTTGAAGTTTAATGTTACTTGCAGGAATCCACATGGGCTTGGAGGAATTTTCTGGAAATACACAAGCATATCCTCGACAAAAGGTTAACAAAAGGACCCTTTCATAAACCCGACTTTGGACTTTACTAGGACCAATTTCTCATAAAATATTGGCATCTCCTGTAAATAAATTTATATGAGACCTTGATTGTTTTGTGAAAAGCTAACTTATTAAATAAAAATATGTATCTTTATTGAAAAATGCAAAGTAAGAAAACCTAGACATTTGATCTATGAAATAGAGATGCCGGGGGGGGGGGGGGGCGCGGCGCAAGCCAATCTGAAGAGCAGGCTGTCTGAGTCATTATGTATGCTCTTGTCTTAAAATTCTGCTGCTGAATATTCTGGTTCTGCTTAAGAAGTATTCAGCAACCTTGTCCTTCCCTCCCTTTCTGTATTAACCATTTACTCTGTTCTTGGCAGGGGAGATAAGGGTAGTGGCCTAGCATTTGTTTAAACTTCCCTGAGATTTTATGACTGTTTTACAACTCTTGCAAATAGTTAACCTTAGAACTCATTTTTCTCTTTTAACATGTCTCTTTTCCTTCTCTTTCTTTTAAAATGTATGCCCTGCTTTCTATTATTAAAACCATACAATATTTAAACCTTAATTTTCCAATGATAATTAAAAGTAAACAACCAGCATTTCTTAGATTGACATTTATCAACATACTTTTTGTAAATATTGTAAAAACATCAAATAAATTTAAACCAGTTTGTATATTAAAAATTTGGTTAAGACCATATAATTAATCCTCTTTTTTAATTAGGTCAATAAAATATTATATCCTAGGTTGAAATTTTATCACATATAGTACACATAAGGACTACAATATATTTTGAACTACTAATTTCTCCAGAGAAAATACAAGAATTATTTCTCAATAATGAATTTCTATAATTTTGTTATCACAATAATATAATTTCTCCCAAATTAATTTGAACTTTAAACTCTTAGAAGCCTCAAATTTTAGGTAGCAAGTTAAATACTTAGCATTTCTCAGATTAGCAATATATTTATGTTTTTAAGGATATAGTTCAAATGAAATACAAGACATATTCAATTAATAGATTCAAATCTATCCTCTAGATTTTTCAGATGAAGCAAACTCAGATTAATATTTCAGTATTTTGTCATTTAAAAATACCTAGATATTTAATAATTTTTATTATTTAATTTAGAAAACTCCAAAGTTTTAAATTACCAAAGATCTTGGAAAACTGTGTTTAGGCATATGAGGCTGGGGAAAAGGCAGGGGGAAGAAGGAGCAGACCTCTAGCAGCTTGGATTTTAAAACTGCTACTTATTCCTTAGAGATAACATCTAAGGTTATTGCTGTAGCTTCTCTGCCTTTACAGACAGAAGGGCAATTAGCCCTTTCCTCTAACAGAGAGTACAGTTAGTCTCCTCTTAAGTAACTGGACTTTCATTATTTATAATTATTACCGAAAAGCTTTATTACAAATCCCTCATTTTAGTTACATCTATTTATTTATGTTTTAACATTTTTAAGATTTTAAAGCCAATTATTATTATCCAAGGCATTTTCTTTGGCAAATTCTGTAACAGAGATAACTTACTTATTTTCAGTTGCTTTAATGTTAAAATAAAGTAATAATTTAACATTAAAGTATAAATATTATACTTTAACATTAAAAGTAAAATATTATTTAAAATAATACTTGGAATGCAGTCTGTTATTATTCAAGAGTTATACATTATTATGCAAACACTAATTTTGTTGCCCTAACCCAAACGGTATATTTTCCTTGTGTTATTTTTGTCATCTTTAAAAAAAATGGTCTGGGGCCTATTCTATAGTGTCCATGAAGAAATGGGGCTTAGGCCAAGAGGCCACCCAAAATCAGGCTGGTCGTGTCTTCTCTTAAGCTAGTCTTTTTCTCTTCACTGGTATAGAAATCCCAGACACATCCCTAAATTATGAGAAATGTCTCATCTGTCCAAATTTCAAATGAATGGGCTGGGAAATAAAAATATAATGAAAATGAAACTTTTAAGAATGTTCCTGAGATTGGGTATCCATTTTACAGGGTCACCAAAAGACCTAGAAATTAATGGGCTGGGCCTTTTTTTTAGTAACCTCCCCTTGTCTAGGGAATTTTCTTAGAACCTGTGTTATCAGTCACATGTAGCGTTCATATTCTTTCTCCCCCCACCCCACATTCTGTTTGCTCTGGGGAAATTTAGTAATGGCCTAGCCACTTCCTGTTTCTTTTCTATTAAGACTAGAGGCCCAACACATGAAATTCATGCGTGGGTATGGTTCATAGGCCTTGCCTGCTATCAGGGCCATCTTCCCAGGGTGCCTGCAGCCAGCCCTGACCCCACCTCCACTCACCCCTGGTTCCCCGTTGGCCTTTGGGCAATCGGAGCCTGCCGGCCAGGGAAAGAGATGAAGAGTTGTCAGTGCACCTTATAGTGACTGGGCAAGCAGTTCTGGTCATTCCACCATTAGGGTCGATTTGCATATTACCCTTTTATTATTTATGATAAATTAAAGGCATACTTAATAGAATAACAATAAACAAATTAAACAAAACAACAGACAGATAAAACAACAATCAACAGGCAAGTGCACATAAAACATAGATAAGACTTAATAAATCACAGTTCTTTTCATGGGTCTTGCAGATGTTTCACATTGCCTGGGACTTATAGCCAGAATGCAGCATAGATCCCACCCTGTTGTTCACAGATCTTATCCTATTCTGCTCTCCATAGCATTGACTGGCATCTAAAGTTGTTTTAGCTAAAATCTGCCAGTCCCAAGGCATCATATGGTAATTTTCAGACAAAGCGTTAAAGTATACTTTTGTAAAAGAACTGTTGGCCCCACTCTCTCTAGCTGTTCAGCCTTCTCACACTAGAGACGGAGGATCTGGGGCCTTAAGTGTTACAGACTTTTGATCCCCAATACGAAGTGGTCAAAATACAGTTTGAACAAGATCTCACATAGTTAAAGATGACAAGGGCACTCATTTTACTTGAGCCTGATATAAGAGAATAACTTTGGACACATTAATTCCTTTATTTTTGATCATGGAAGCTAAAAGTTTACAATGATATATTTGCCATTTACTCGAATTCTTCCCCATTATAACCTGGATGAATAAATCAAAAAAGGGGGGAGAGTAGGATAATATCATGTAAGGAAAAATATCTGGTAAGTAAATTACATATAGAAAATTTTCACTTAAAAATTAATTTCTATTTGTAATACTAGAAATTAATACAGTTGCCACTCTGAAGTTGGCATGGGCTTTGTGCTCAGTGAACTTCCCCACCTTTCCAGTGAATTTCCACTTCTCCTTTTCCACAATTGTTTTTTGTTCAGGTGAATCTTCTTCTCCAGATGCCTGTTCGAGGCACTAGAATGCTGTAAAAGATAGTGTTTAGGATCTGAAGAAGGGACCATGCACAAAGGAAAATGCTATACAATAAATATGAATTTAGGAGGCATGAGGAACCTAATGGAAACCTCCTTCTTGAAGGGGCACACTGCAACCTGGTCTTATCCACTTTTTATTCAGTTTTAGATACATATCTTTCCCTCATTAAGCATGGCAAACAGATAGCAGACAGACCATCTCAAAGGTCAATAAAGATCAGTAAACATTTACTTTGAGACTATTAGATCAGGAAATTGCTTCGAGTCATCACTATCTCAACACAGAACAACCAGTACATAGCTTTAGCTGTGCTAAAGCTTAAGGTTCATCAACCCTCCAAGTTCCTTGATGCACTCTCATGATAGTATTGACAATGGATGGCTTCCTGGATCTTTGGTAGTATGAAGTGGCCTTCCTTTTCTCTTGTTATGGCCTTCACATGGAGGCTATTTTATCAGATACGAGTATTGTTACCCCAGCTTTTTTTTATATCATTTACATTTGTTTGACCCCCTGCCCCCGCTTGAGTGTTCTTTTTTTCTTTTGTTTAAATAAACATTTATTGTTCAGATTATTACAGTTGTTCCTCTTTTACTCCCCATAGCTCCCCTCCACCAGGTTTTCCACTCACTCCATGCCCTTACACCCCCACAATGTCCTCATCTATAGGTGTAAGATTTTTGTCCAATCTCTTTCCTTCCCCCCAGGAATTGTCAGTCCATTACCTTTCTATACCCCTGATTCTATTATATTCACCAGTTTATTTTGTGCATCATATTTTTTTATTTGCTTGATTTTTAGCTTCACTTGTTGATAGATATGCATTTGTTGTCACTTTGTTGTTCATAATTTTTATCTTTACCTTTTCCTTCTTCCTCTTCTTAAAGAATAACATTCAGCATTTCATATAATACTAGTTTGGTGGTTATGAACTCTGTTAGCTCTTTCTTATCTGTGAAGCTCTTTGTCTGACCTTCAATTATAAATGATAGATTTGCTGGGTAAAGTAATTTTGGTTGTAGGTTCTTGCCATTCTTCATTTTGAATATTTCTTGCTACTCCCTTCTGGCCTGCATAGTTTCTTATTTATTTATTTATCTATTTATCTATTTATTTTCCCTATTGTCCTCCCCACCCCCTAGCACATGCTCCCATCCATCTCCCCTTCACCCCCCCCCAACTGCCCTGCATCCACTGGCCATGCCCACACACACATGCATACAAGTCCTTCAAGTTAACTTCCTACAGGCCCCTCCCCCCCAACCTCCCCTGCCTTCCCACTCTGTTCATTGCTTCTTTGCCTCTGCATCTGCTTCTCCCCCATCACCTGATTCTTGTCTTTAAAAACATCTTGACCTTGTAAGCTAGAAATAAACCCACAAGAGCCAAAGAAAAATGATTGAGTTCCAATTTCAATGTCCAATAGCTTTGAGTCCCAGTTTCAATGTCAAACAGTTTCTTATGAGTACATGTCATCAATGGTATCTGGATAGTGGACAAATGGTGACAATGCCGGTCCGACCGTCTCTGGTTTGGTCATGGGCATCCTGTAGCGATGCACAGCTGCTAACTGCTCGCATGGCAAGGCATAGTCAGAGTCTACCATATCTGGACTGTTTCTCCTCTTACCTTCGTGGTTGGCACAGACCTATCAGTTCCTCTCTGTTGCAGGAGTCCACTTGGCCTTGGAGTTGTTTTTTGAAAGTACATAAATATATTCTCGACCAAGAGTTAATAAAGGAATCTTTTCTATAAAATTGACTTGGGGTCCTTTTTATTTTTTGCTTACCGCTTTTCCTTTGGCTTATTTTGACACTATGTGTGTTTTTTATGGGTGTCTTGCTGTTAGTATTACAAATAGAAATTAATTTTTTTAAAGTGAAAATTTTCTATATGTAATTTACTTACCAGATATTTTTCCTTACATGATATTATCCTACTCTCCCCCCTTTTTTGATTAATGGAGAATTTGGTAAAATTATTTAAATCAATCTTAATAACTTTAAATTTTAATTTTTTGCACACAAATATGTCTGTTGACCTGCATAGTTTCTGTTGAGAAACCAACTGACAGTCAAATGGGTACTTCCTTGTAGGTAACTAACTGATTTTCTCTTGCTGCTTTTAAGATTCTCTCTTTGTCTTTTGTCCTTGGTATTTTAATTTTGATGTATGTTGGTGTGGTCCTCTTTGGATTCTTTTTGTTTGAGGTTCTCTGTGCTTCCTGGACTTGTAAGTGTATTTCATTCAACAGGGAGGGGAAGTTTTCTGTCATTATTTCTTCAAATAGGTTTTTAATATCTTGTTCTCTCTCTTCTTCTGGCACCCCCATAATTTGAATGTTCGTACACTTGAAGTTGTTCCAGAAGCACCTTACACTATCTTCATATTTTTGGATTATTTTTACTTTTCCAGTTGGGTGTTTTTTCCTTCTTCATATTTCAAATCGTTCATTTGATTCTTGGGATCCTCTACTCTGCTGTTTAATCTCTGTATGTTATTATTTATTTCAGTCAGTGTATGCTTACTTTCAATTGATCCTTTTTTATATTTTTGAGGGTCTCACTAATTTTCTCAGAGGTTTTTAAAAGATTCTTGAGTAACCTTATAACTGTGGTTTTGAATTCTCCATGCAGTATTTTTCCTTCATCCATTTATTTTCTTTCTTTTATTATTTTTAATTTTTATTTATTTATTTATTATTAAACCTTTATTATTCAGATAATTACATTTGTTTCTCTTTTTTCCCCTCCATAGCACCCCTCCACCTGGCTCCCACCCTTAGCTCTACCCTTACCTCCCTCCCTTTGACCTCATCCATAGGTGTATGATTTTTGTCCAGTATCTCCCTGTACACCACTCAACCCTTTCCCCCTGAGAATTATCAGTCCACTCCCTTTCTGTGCTCCTGATTCTATTATATTCAGCAGTTTATTCTGTTGATCAAATTTTTAATATATATTTTTTATTGATTTTTTTAAAGAGAGGAAGGGAAAAGGATAGAAACATCGATGAGAGAGAGACATCGATCAGCTGCCTCCCGCACGCCCACCATTGGGGATGTGCCCACAACCAAGGCACATGCCCTTGACCGGAATTGAACCTGGGACCTTTCAGTCTGCAGGCCAATGCTCTATCCACTGACCCAAACCAGCCTCGGCTCTGTTGATCAAATTTTTAATTCACTTAATTTTTAGATTCACTTGTTGATAGATATGTATTTGTTGTTCATAATTATTTATCTTTTACCTTTTTCTTCTTCCTCTTCTAAAAGAGTACCTTTCAGCATTTCATATAATACTGGTTTGGAGTAGATGAACTCCTTTAGCTTTTTCTTATCTGTGAAGCTCTTTATCTGCCCTTCAATTCTGAATGATAACTTTGCTGGATAAAGTATTCTTGGTTGTAGGTTCTTGTTTTTCATCACGTTGAATATTTCTTGCCACTCCCATCTGGCCTGCATCGTTCCTGTTGAGAAATCAGCTGATAGTCGTATGGGTGCTCCCTTGTAGGTAATGAACTGTTTTTCTCTTGCTTCTTTTAATATTCTCTCTTTGTCTTTTGATCTTGGTATTTTAATTATGATGTGTCTTGGTGTAGTCCTCTTTGGATTCCTTTTATATGGGGTTCTGTGTGCTTCCTGGACTTGTAAGTCTATTTCTTTTACCAGATGTGGGAAGTTTTTAGTCATTATTCCTTTAAATAGGTTTTCAGTATCTTGCTATCTCTCTTCCTCTGGCACCCGCACAATTCTGATATTGGTACACTTGAAGCTGTCCCAGAGGCTCCTTACATTATCTTCACATTTTGGATTCTTTTCTCTTCTTGCTTTTCCAATTGAGTGTTTTCTGTTTCTTTATATTTCAAATTTTTTACTTGATTCTTGCCTTTCTCTAGTCTGCTGTTATGTCTCTGTATAATATTTTTTATTTCAGTCAGTGTATGTTTAATTTCTAGTTGGTCCTTTGTCATCTCTAGTTGGATCTGTTCCATCTCTAATTGGTTCTTTTTTATCTCCAGTTGGTTCTTTTTCATCTCCTGTTGGGTCTTGCTAACTTTATCCAACTTTTCTAGGATATTCTTGAAAACCCTTTTAAGCATGGTTTTGAACTCTAGATCCAGTCGTTTGTTTTCCTCCATTTCTTTTGTTTCTGATCCCTTCCCTTGTCTTGGCATTTTCAATATGCCAGGAGAACTTCTGTGTTGGATTAAGCCTTATGATACCAGACTTGCAAACTGCAGAAGCCTCTCTGTTGAGCTTGGGATGGGTGGAGTCTCAGGGCTTAAGGGACCATCTTGTCTTCCAGTCAGCCCCACCCTCCACGGCCCCTGAGTCTCACATGACTGGGTAATTGCTGGATCGGTCCCTGTGCACATGCACTCTCTCGCAGTGCCTCTAGACTGCTGCCTTTCTGGCTCCCCTTCACTCTGGGACCATTTGAGTCTGGATCCCCAGTGTTTCGCCCAAAACTGGGGTTTAGTGGAGTTAGAAGTGTTGCAGTTGGGAGGGTCTGTCTCCCACCCACTCGTGAAAGCCAGCTGTACAATCAGCAGTTGGTCTTCTGTGCACACTGCCATGCGCGCGATCAGACTTTTGATCTTTTGCGACTCCCCTAAATTTCCATGCACTTCTCCCTTTTCACAGTGCATACTCCCCCCGTATGAGTTTCGGCTGGATCTGGGGTTTAGTGTCGTAGGATAAGGAGTTCAATGCCTTTGAGAGTCTCCGTCTCCCTCCCAACAGAGAAAGCCAGCCAGGTAGTCTAGCACCTGCTCTCTCCACATGCGCATCTCTGTACCTCAGCTTTTTGCAGCTCCTCTGGGTCTCTGTGAGCCCCTCTTTTTCCTTCTAGTTATAGAATTTCCACTCATCCAGCTTTCCTGTGGTTCTGGATAATGTCCGTTCTGTCTTTTAGTTGTAGTTTTGAAATTGTTGTGCGAGGCAGCAGTGTAGGTGTTTACCTATGCCGCCATCTTGGTTTCTCCCATTTATTTTATTTTTGACTTCTTTGTCTTTGCATTTTGGCTGCTTCCCTGTGTTTGTTTCTATGTACTGGGTAGCTGCTACATCTTCTTGAGTTGATAGAGTGGCCTTGTGTGGTTGGTGTCCTATAGGGCCCAGTGGCTCAGCCTCCCTAGTCACCTGAGGTGGGTACTCTTAGTGCACCCCTTTGTGGGCTGTTTGTCCAGTCTTGTTGTAGTCAACCCTTGATTGCTGCTGGTATCACTGGGAGTAATTGACTTCCAGACCAATTGACTGTGATGATCAGTTGTGTCTACACTGGAAGATCTGTTGCACAGGACACCCTTATGGTACAGGACTTGCTTCAGTGGGGCTTTGGTGCTTACTGAGTCTGCCCCTTGAATGTGTCTCTTATTGATGTGAAGAGTTTTAATTCAATATGGTCTCACTCTGACCACTGGCTCTTGGATCTCCAAGGAGGTGCAAGGTCAGTCACTGTCTGGGGCCACCCAGCAGGAGTTTCAGTGATATTTGCAGATTACTCTTCTTTTAATGGGGTTTGGAAATGTTCAGATGAGGCCCAGTTGTGAAGCAAGGCCAGCAGGGCCTTATGCCTTCTTTTGCAAACTCTGGGGCTCTCTGATCCATGGGTAGTTTGACAGGTTTTAGGCAAGAGAACAGGCCATTCATATGCAAAAGCTGATGTGCACAGCTTGGATTGGGTTGTAAATTGGGTGGAGTAAGGTCTCTGGGAATCACCAGGGCGAAGCAAACAGCAATGGCTGCTATTCAGCCCTGAACCAGAGAAGTCCCCAGTTTTCTGTATCCTGTACTCCCGTGCAGGAACAGTGATCCCTGTGAGCCCCGTTAAGAGTAAGCTGTCCTAGCCGAGACCAGTTTGGCTCAGTGGATGGAGCGTCGGCCTGCGGACTGAAAGGTCCCAGGTTCAATTCCGGTCGGGGGCATGTACCTTGCTTGCGGGCATATCTCCAGTGTGAGACGTGCAGGAGGCGGCTGTTCGATATCTCTCTCTCATGGATGTTTCTGACTTTCTATCCCTCTCCCTTCCTCTCTGTAAAAAATCAATAAAATATATTTAAAAAAAAGAGTAAGCTGTCCTCTTCTTCCTATCCTGTTGCCAGACAGTCAAATTTCTCCCTGTATGTGCTTGGATCTCCCAGAGTCTCACCTGGAAGTGGAGTTCAGAGCATGTGGGAGCTTGTATTTCCCTCTCAATTAAAAGAGTAGCACATCCAGGTGCCAGCACTTTCTGTATCTCCACACTTCCTACCAGTCTCAATGTGCCTTCTTCACTTCTCTAATTGTGGAACTTCCACTCAGCCAGCCTTCTCATGGTTCTGGGTGGGAGTTGTTCTCCCATACAGTTGTAGTATTGATGTGGTTGTGAGAGGCAGCAAGTACAGGCACTTACCTATGCTGCCATCTTGGTTCTCTTTGCTTGAAAAATATTTTCCATACCTTCCCTTTTAGTCTGTGTGAGTCCCTTGTCCTCAGGTGTGTCTCCTGCAGTCAGGACTTATATGGATCATGCTTTCATATCCATTCAGCCACTCTATGTCTTTTTATTGAATCATTTAGTCCATTTGTGTTTAAGATTATTATTGATACATGCTTGTTTGTAGCTATTTCTATTCTTTCTGTGTTCCTTCTTCCTTTTCTATTTCTTCCTTTTACAATCACATTAGCATTTATTGCATTGCTGGCTTGGTAATAATAAACTCTCTTAGCCTTTTTTTGTCTTCAAAGCTCCTAATTTCCCTTTCAATTTTGAATAGTATGCTTGCTGGCTACAGTTGTCTTGGATTCAGTCACAGGCTTTGCATCACTTTGTATACTTCATTTCATTCCTTTCTAGCCTGATGTGTTTCTGTTGAGAAATCATTTGATAATATAATGGTAGGTCCTTTGAAGGTAGGTAACTGTCTCTCTCTTGTAGCCTTTAACATTTTCTCTTTGTTTTTAGCATTTGCTACTGTAGTTTCTATGTGTTTTTGTGTGGGTCTTTTTGGTTTCATCTTGTTTGGGACTCTGTGCTAGTGTGACTTTTTTCTTCCCCATATCAGGGAAGTTTTCTGTTATAATGTCTTCAAATACATTCTTCAATCCTAATTGCTTTTCTTATCCTTTTGGCACCCCTACTATACATATGTTACTTTGCTTCATGCTTTCTCAAAGTTCCCTTAGGATCTTCTCCTGCTTTCTAATTTTTTCTCCAATTGCTGTTCAGATTGTGCTTGTTTTTCTGCCATATCTTCTAACTCACTAATTTGGTCCTCCAACTCTCCTACTCTACTGTTGAAACTTTCCATTGTGTTTTTATTGTACATATATCACTTATGATTTCCTCTTGATTCTTACATAGGTTGTTGATACTCTCATCCATTTGGTTTATGAACTGTATGACCCTTATTCTGAATTCTTTTTCTGACATATTGCATGTTTCTGTTTCATTTGCTTCATTTTAGGGGAGGCTATTCCTCCTTTTCTTTCTTTTGGGTTGTTTCTTTTCCTCCCCATTTTTGCTAGCACTGAATGGTCTAGGCACTGATTTGCTCAGGGCCTGAGCTGTGGCAGCAGGCTTGACAGGAGTATCATGCACCCTGAGAGTCATGAGATATCTCAATTGCTGAGATGCATGGCCTCCGTGAGTCAGTGGGAGCCCCTGCATATCCTGAGAATTATGGGTGTGCTCAAGGACCAGGTGTTGCTGCTACTTTGTATCAACATGGGGCATGTGTATGTGCTTGCACATACTGCAGGTCAGTAGGAGCCCCACATGCACACCAAGAGTCATAGTCACAGAAACGCTTGAGGCCAGCATTGCATAGAAACTGGGAGCCCCACATGCATGCTGAGAGTCACTGGTGAGCCTATGTTGTGTGGCACCTGTGCCACTGCAGTGGGTTGGTTTGAGGAGAATGCACTCTGGAACTCACTGGAGCCTGATGCCAGGATGGCTTGAGTCTTGGTGTCCATGGTCTGCAGCTGTGGTAGCAGGTTTTTGTACAGAGTGGTTGTAGGGTCTCAGTTTGCATCTGAGACCAGTCTGGGTGGTTGTGAGGCTGTGCTCCTAGTCCCAGCAGCTCTGCCCTTCAAGATTGCATGGTTTCTGCACCACCATCAGCTTCCTGGAAATGCTTGCAGCAGTAGCAGGTACTCCCTATCTAAGAGAGCCTAGTCCACCAGCTCCCAAAAGGCCTGGAGGATCTTATTGTCACACACACACACACACACAAACACACACACACACACCATGTCCACACACTCCCCTTTCACTCCCTCACTATCTCACACTCTATTCCTCACTGCTGCCCTGCTGGTCACCCTCTTGCTCTCTCAATATGAATTCTTTTTTTCTCTAGTTATGAGAGTGCAGAGAGAGCAATTAATTCTTCCTAAGGGCTTTGGAATAAACTTCAAACAAAAGGTAATGTAAGAAGGACAAATGAGATATTTTTTAGGAAGCAAATGATAAATAGTGACATTCCAAGAAGAGAGAAAAGTATATGAAACAATTTAAAGTATGTAAGATTATGCTGTATTCAAGAAATAGGGAGTGGGGAAAAATCCAAGATGGCGGCATAGATAAACACCTACACTGCTGCCTCGCACAACAATTTCAAAACTACAACTAAAAGACAGAACGGACATCATCCAGAACCACAGGAAAGCTGGCTGAGTGGAAGTTCTACAACTAGAGGGAAAGCGAGGGGCTCACAGAGGCCCAGAGGAGCTGCAAAAAGCTGAGGTACGGAGACGCGCGCTGAGAGAGCGGGTGCCGGAGTACCTGGCTGGCTTTCTCTGGCGGGAGGGAAATGGAGACTCCCAACGGCATTGAACCCCTTGTCCTGCGACACTAAACCCCAGATCCAGCTGAGACTCATACGGGGGGAGTTTGGACTGTGAAAAGGGAGAAGTGCACGGAAATTTAGGGGAGTTGCAAAGGATCGGAGGTCCGGTCACGCACGGCACCACACGGAAGACGGATTGCTGATTGTGCCGCTGGCTTTCGTGAGTGGGCGGGAGACAGACCCTCCCAACTGCGCCACTTCTGAGTCCACTAAGCCCCTGTTTTGGGCGAAACCCTGGGGACCTAGACTCGTGTGGTCCTGGTTCGCAGGGGAGCCGGAAAGGCAGCGGTTAGAGGCGCTGCGGGTGCGTGAGCGCACAAGGACCACTTCAGCCATTACCCAGTCATGTGAGACTCAGGGGCCGTGGAGGGCGGGGCCGACTGGAAGGCAAGGCGGTCCCTGAAGCCCTGAGACTCCACCCCTCCCAAGCTCAGCAGAGGCTTCTTCGGCTGAATCCAGCACAGAAGTTTCCCCGGCACAGTGAAAATGCCGAGACAAGGGAAGGGATTACAAGCAAAAGAAATGGAGGAAAAAAAACGACTGGATATAGAGTTCAAAACCACGCTTATAAGGTTTTGCAAGAATATGCTAGAAAAGATGGATAAATTTAGTGATACACTGACTGAAATAAAAACTATTATGCAGAGTACTCACAGCAGACTAGAGAAAGGCAAGGATCAAGTCAAAAATTTGAAATATAAAGAAGCAGAAAACATTCAACTGGAAAAGCAAGAAGAGAAAAGAATCCAAAAATGTGAAGATAATGTAAGGAGCCTCTGGGACAGCTTCAAGCGTACCAACATCAGAATTGTGGGGGTGCCAGAAGAAGAGAGAGAGCAAGATACTGAAAACCTGTTTAAAGAAATAATGACTGAAAACTTCCCACATCTGGTAAAAGAAATAGACTTACAAGTCGAGGAAGCACACAGAACCCCAAAGAAAAGGAACCCAAAGAGGACTACACCAAGACACATCATAATTAAAATGCCAAGAGCAAAAGAGAAAGAGAGAATATTAAAAGCAGCAAGAGAAAAACAGTTTATTACCTACAAGGGAGCACCCATACGACTGTCAGCTGATTTCTCAACAGAAATGATGCAGGCCAGACGGGAGTGGCAAGAAATATTCAACGTGATGAACAACAAGAACCTACAACCAAGAATACTTTATCCAGCAAAGCTATCATTCAGAATTGAAGGGCAGATAAAGACCTTCACAGAGAAGAAAAAGCTAAAGGAGTTCATCAACTCCAAACCAGTATTATATGAAATGCTGAAAGGTACCCTTTTAGAAGAGGAAGAAGAAAAAGGTAAAAGACAAAAAATTATGAACAACAAATACACATCTGTCAACAAGTGAATCTAAAAATTAAGTGAATTAAAAATCTGATCAACAGAATAAACTGGTGAATATAATAGAATCAGGAGCACAGAAAGGGAGTAGACTGATTGATAATTCTCAGGAGGACAAAAATCATAAAGCATCAAACAGACTGTGAAATTATAGCAGAAAGATTAAAGTTAGGTTAGGTAAATAAGTGATCAATCAAAGGACTTGTATGCATGCTTATAAACATAACCAATGATCACAGACACTGGGGGGTCGGGGTACGCCTGGGAGGGAGGGGGGGCAATGGGGAGATATGTATAAAAAATTAATAAAAATTTAAAAAAAAAGAAAAAAAGAGAAACAAATGTAATAATCTGAATAATAAAGATTTAATTAATTTGTAATTAAAAAAAAGAAATAGGGAGTGGATAGGTGAATATAGAGGACTGTATATATGGGAATAAAGGTGGGAGTTAAACCCATGGTAAATTAGGTTCATACTATGAATACCCTTGAGTGAAATTATCTATAGTCCAATAGTGTTAATCCAATAGGATAGCTGCTGTGGATTTGTAAACTAGGAAATAACAGAATCACATCTCTATTTTAGGACAAAACCTTTGGCTACAGTGTAAAGATTATATTTGAGTAGAGCATCCTAGGGACAGAAAGGCTTGCTGTAGAAATATAAACAGAAGAGAATGAGAAGGGTAATAAGCAAACAAATATGGGAGGTACTTTTGGGGAAAAGTAATATCAAGTTAACCATGCTGATCTCCCAGGGCAAGAACAAAGCCTTTTACTTTTTTTCTGTTGCCCACAATGCCCAATAGTCTACTGGGTTCACAAAAGACACAGGATACATTAATCTTCAAAAGTTGAAGACTCAGGAATTTTGGCTCTATGAAGCCTTTTACTTTAGCTTTCATTTGAGGTCCTAAGAACTGAATATGGGGGAGTCCACACAGAAATGCTTCAAGTGATTCAGGATGTCTGGTTTTGATGATTTTAAGCTCTTTTTTTCTTGATAAAGAAGTGATTTAATAGTCTCTACCAAACTGGCAGGGTTAGGCTTTGTAAAAAGCTTGCAAAATTCTCCTGGGAAATGTTTGTGCATCTTTCTATTAGAACTCTTATTTCATGGACTATATTACCTATTTTACTTTTATCAAAAATTAAATCTTAACATTTATTTTATTTAACTACTCCCCATTCTAGCCTAATAGAAGAACCCTCTCTATAGCATCCCTGACAAGGGTTATTCAGATCGCCATCTACCTAAAATTCCCCAAGGATGGAATATCTGCTCTTTCCAAAGTACATATATTCAGAACCTAAGGACAGAGTTTAAGTATTTTATAACCATATATTAATTTTCCAAAGCTAAGACAATTATTTTGAGGATGCAAACGTTTTTTCTTGGCACCTCTCAACCCTTTACCTTCCACTTTAATAGCACTCTATTTATATGTTAGTAGCAAATACCAAACATATTTAAAGCATTCATTATTTTGACAATACTTATTGAACTCATGCTATGTGCATGGTATTGCTGTGGCTGGACAGAAAGGATAGAAAGATGGCAGAATGGGTATAAAGAGGAAAATTATATACAGGCATTACCCTCCAGGATTTTAACATCTAGCGGGACTAGATCCCTGGTTCCAAATACAGCACAAGCATAGATGCCAAAGGTCATTTACAAAAGTAGGTATAATTAGGAAGGGACAAACCAACTTTTCCCAATAAATTTTCTAAATTTATCCAAAGATAAAAAGTATTTGTCTCTTGTTTTTAGTTTTAGTTGGTATATAACCACCTACTTTATGGGTTTCAGATTGTCATAGAGAATCATGCCTCAAATGCCACCAGTGCTTTGGCACAATATTTATGATTACTTCCCAACAGAGAAACTGGATTATAAAATGCTTCCTTAAGGATTAAAGTATTTGTTGCTGATGTTCAAATTAAGGACTATCTAAAATCATTACCCTATCCCTGCTCAGACCTCAAATGTCTCTAGTATTGGAGAAGGGACAAATGAGCACTATATCATGAAGTTTCTCTTTGTGACCTTTCAAAATCCAAAAGACCTTATTACCAACAGTATCCCATCCTGCCTTTAATTATCTGTATGTTATTCCCTCCAAAATAACTGCTTCTTTTATTTGGAAATCATTTTCCTTATAACTCTCTCTCTCAGAAAAAAAAAATCTAAAATGTTGTGGTGAGACTTTCCAATTTGACTAAAACAAGTATGTCAGAAACCTATTTGTAAGAACTATGAATTCTATATGACCAGAATAAATGAAATCGAATTTAAGCTTATCTTAATGACTCCAGTTTACTATTATAAGCATGAATTGATGTACTATGGTGTGTTATTATCAGATATAATTAAGGTGTATAGGTAATTTATCCCCTAAGCTGATTTCAAATTAGTATCCTTAAATGATTCTCTCCACTTTTATTTCCTCACTGAAAGCAATTGTCTTGTTGCTGTCAACTTGCTTGACTCTAGATTAAATGACTGCTTTCTATTCCATAATGGATTAACCAGTTATCTTATTATTCTCCACAATAGTTAACAAGTTATCTCATTACCTAATTGAGCTAAAAATTAATAGATATAAGTAGTTTAATAGCTTTTATGGATATGCCAGCTTTAAATGAACCTAAAATTCTCTCCAAACAATGTGCTCAGCCTGAACAACCTCTGAAAATACACCAAGTTCCATGTGCTTAACACCCCTTATATTTTCCTTGAAATCTTAGTATGCAGGAATATATAGATAACCCAGTAAAAAATCCTAGAATTTTGTAAATTCAAGTTCTTACAGAATCCACATTCTTACAAAATTCAATTAAACCTCTTTTATTTCTGAACTGGAGTCCCGGTGCATGAAATTCTTGCACTTGGGGTGGGGGGCGGTCCCCCAGCCTGGCCTGTGCCCTCTTGCAGTTTGGGACCCTTGGGATGGATGTCTGACTGATGGCTTCTGTGCCTAAGCTGTCATTCAGACATCCTTAGCATTGCCATGGAGGCAGGAGAGGCTCCCACCACTGCTACTGTGCTGAGAGCCATGAGTCCGGCTTCTGGTTGAGCGGCACTCCCCCTGTGGGAGCACACTGATCACCAGGGGGCAGCTTCTGCATTGAGGTCTGCACCTTGGTGGTCAGCAAGCATTACAGTGACTGGTCATTCCACCATTCAGTCATTTGCATTATGTGTGATATACTGTAGATGAGGCCCCCTAGAACCATAAGAAATGCCTAAAATTCAATCTTACCTCATTCTCGAATTGCTCCCATTTAAAATCAAATCCTCCCACTATGGGGCGTGTGCTACATCTTGGGAACCAGTGGGCTTGACACTTTTCCTCTCTGAGCTTCATTTCTGAATACATATGCATATACCATGGGAATTGTAACCTCTTCTCCGCCTACCTGACTGGGTTGTCATGAGGAGGTTCTGAACTAATAAACGTAGAAATGTTCCATCAAGTAAGTGATGTCTAAACAGGAAGGGATTGTTATTTTTAATCTCATGGGTATCCTCACAGGTAGCAGGTTCTGATTAGGGGAGGAAGACATGATTGTTATGGAACTGTAGCTATGGAAGCTTTGCAGAGGGTTCTGAAGGCCTCCGAGGGGCAGGCTCTGGCCAGCAGCCCTGTAGCTGTGGTCATCCCTAGAGGTGCTGGCGAGTGGCAGGAAGTTAGCGGGGCGCCAGAGGGGCTGTGAGGCAGAAGGGGAAATAACTGTCAAACTTTCCAGCTTGGCGCCATTCTTTAAATTGTACTTGGCTGTTTCCCAGCTGTACCTGCTCAAGACAGGGTTCCAATCTCCTGGAGCAGGGTCAGACCAGGCCAGGGTGGAGCCAGGCAGGCTAGGAGGGCAGGTTAAATGGCATCTCCAGCGAGGTTCAGAGTGCTTTCTCTGCAGAGATAGCACTGCTGCTGGGCAGAGGGGAGAAGTGGGGAAGGATCTGAGCCTGGAGGGCTGCTCAGGCCTGCCTCCACCTGGGTCTGGAGTTGTAGGGAGCAGAGGCGTGCCCGGCCCCAGCAGAAGGGGCCTAGCAGCAGTGGGCTAGGGGCCCCCCGGATGCCTCGTGGTCACTTACAAGTAGCGGCCAGCATGCGATTGTTGTGGGCGCCCCTGGCGAGAGTGGCAGGGGAAGAGATTGGGAGTCGGAGGTGTGGGCTGCAGCTACCCCCGAGGCTGGGTCTTCTCCCTGTCTGGTCAGCCTCCCTGTCCCCCTGCCTCCAGAGTTTGGGGGCTGGGGTAGGGTGTTCATCCATCCGCCCAGGAGTGTGGGGGCTGGGGTAGGGTGTCCATGTAGGAAGGTTGGAAGAGCTCCCTGTGGCCCTTCCTCTTTCTTTTTTGCAGTCCGAGCTCCTGAGTCAGACATTGTCCTCAGACCCCCAGGAACTTGGCTCCAGCTGCGCACCTCCTGCTGTGCACATCACTATGCAAATTGATCATTATGGGGACATCATCAGGGACAAATTAGCATATTGCCCCTTTATATGTATAGATTACAAGGTCCCAACTTTTTACACTATCCTTCTTTAATATCTTATATGTTTAATATCTTATATATTATATATTTTGCAACTGGTATATTTTTTTACCTTCTTCCCTTTCCACACTTTTTTTTTCATTTTCAGGATCACTACATAATTCCTCATGCACAGTAATAAGGCATCTGGACAATGCTTCTCTATATTGCACACTGCAAAGAATATCAGTGTCCTTCATTTGTAACTTAGTAGATGCCATCTTGCATCCTTTATTATTGTATCGTCAATATTGAATATTTAATAGGTGAAGGACACAGAAATAAATAAATATTTGTTTTTCAGGACATTGCTAATTTCACATAGTCTTCCTAATTGTTTTGATAATATGTTTGGATTTTTGTTTGGAAAATATGTTCATCATAAGTACAAAGCATACATGAAAAATATCACACAGTAGCCTTAGCTGGTTTGGCTCAGTAGATAGAGCATTGGCCTGCAGACTGAAGGGTCCCAGGTTCTATTTTTATCAAGGACACATACCCAGGTTGTGGGCTGTATCCCAAGTAGAGTAAGTGCAGGAGGCAGCCAATCAATGATGTTTCTCTCTCTCCCTCTCCCTTCCTCTCTGAAATCAATAAAATATATTTTTAAAAGTATCACATAGTAAATAGATTGGAACAATTCAGTGCTAGAGAGAAAATTAACTTAAATAAGGGTTGTAGATATTCAAAGGAAAGACAGACCAATGTGGTCTAAAGCAACTAGAAGGGCTTCACAGTGGAGAGATTGAATGGGACCACTGAGAGATGGGTCATATGTGCATACAATAGGCCCCTTAATCTGATCTCATGGTGACTCTCATCATGAGAGCAGATTAAGGGGCCTATTGACAAAATGTAAAATTCTGCTTGGCAGCATCTTCCCATGTCAACCAACTCCTTGACATCTATACTAGATTGTGTAATCAATTGTCAGAAGACTTGACCCAGCCACTCAGGTTTCTCTCTTGCTCCCATATCCCATCTTGCCATCTCATTCCCTGCCCTCATCCCCTAGGCTCCAATTATTTAATCCAATCATAGGCTTATCAAATCAGTTTAGTTATCTAGATATATTAGAAAATTTTAAGCCTGGGAGAGTAAAATCAGTGATTTGATATGACTTTCCCATCAAAGGTTAAATTAATTAAACTTTGCTTTTCTTCATCTCCAAATTGGTTTGGAGTGGTTACATACATATAACCTACAACATACAATGCTGATAAACCAACATGTAGATAATCTGAAAATAGTACATGAAAAGAATATAAATTTGTCCAGAAACCAAATAGGTAGAATTTTAAAAAATTATACCATGTGTAGACCCAGGTCCATTACATGGGAAGCAAATAAGGACAAGGAAGTGGGTTTTAACTTTAGACTGATTGAGGTTGGTAAAGTTATTACATTAAGTGGCCTATTGGTTTCTTAACATACTAGTGCCTCATAAAATGAGCATTTCCAAAGCCCTAGATCGCCAAACAGTTGGTAAAAATTCAGAAAACCATGACAGCTATTGAAATAAGGTAGTAATGTTATTACTAGCATTATGATTACTATCTTGACATATAAATAGATAAGTGGAATTGTTAAAGCTAATGTTACAACCCAGAGATGGCATATTGATAGCCAATTAGCATCCTGAAAGTCTCCTATATATTTCAGGCATCTTGCTAGTTGCACAGATGTTGCAGGTTTGTGAACAATTTCGAGGAATGACATAAATATTATATGCATTGCCTAGGAATTGTTTTAAATTCCTGATGTAACATTCTGCCTGTAACATAAATACTAAACACAAGTAACTTGATTATACACTGGCATCAAATCAGAAAGTAATGCCCATCAGCAGATGCTTGGATAAAAAGCTATGATACATCTATACAATAGAATACTACATGACAGTAAAATGAAGGAACTCTTACCACTTGCAACATCATGTAAGAACCTGGAGAGTATTATGCTAAGCAAAATAAGCCAGTCAGACAAAGATAAGTATCACATGATCTCATTCATATATGGAATCTAATAAACAAAATAAATTTATGAAGAAAATAGATTCAGAGACATAGAAGGATGGAACAGACTGAAGAATTTCAGAGGCAAAGCTGGGGTGGAGGTGGATGGGTGGAGAGAGATTAACTGAGGAACTTATATGCATATATGCATAGCCCATGGACACAGACAAGAGTATGGTGAAGACTTGGGAAAAGCAAGTGTGGGATAGAGGGGGGAAGGTCAATGGGGAAAAAAACACAAAAGAGAAATCTATAATACTTTCAACAATAAAGATAAATTTTAAAAAAGAAGGTAGCATTTCTGCAGGCCTTCCATATAACCAGATAATTAATTTGCATATTAAAATGTAATATAACATAATTAATGGCCAAATAACTATTTATACAGTTGCAAAAGAATATATATCAATTAACTAAAAGAACCTAAGTGCAAAAACAATTTTGACTCAGTACTTTTAAAAGTAACCTGAATGGGAGAAAAAAATGGCAGCGGAATAGACGGACGCGTGTGGAGCCTTGTCGCTGGGCAGAGGGAGAGAGAGCAGCTGAGAGTCACACTGGGAGTGTTTGTTGGCAAGTTAAGAGTCAGTTATCCTCTAGGAGAAGGTGAGGTACTGCTAGACGGGGCTCCCCTGACCAGGCAGCCCCACTGCCACTGGGTTTTTGTCTGCCAGAGACACCAGCGTGAATGTAGAGACCACACCATCTTGTAGCAGAAAGTAGATGTCTGAGGCCGTCTGAAAGCTGCAGCTGCAGCACCCACCGAACAGTTGGGGGAACCAGAACACCACTCTCCAATTGGTGCAGACACACGGACTGAGAAGAGCTCCACATGGCACACAGAAAGGTCAGATTTCGCATGGGATAGGGTGAAGTCTCCTGTCCTGCAGAACAGAGAGAGACGCACACACTGTGGGATCCGGGCTGTGGGAAAGCTGTTTCTGGAGAGGTCCACGGATATAGGGCAGGGTGTAATCCCTAAGTGTGGAAGGGGACTCTTGGAGCTGTGGACAGAGTGGAGCTTTAGAAAACAACTCATTTTGATCTGAGGCAGAAGGGCAGCCTGGGAGTTATTACAGTGTCCCTGCTGCTCAAATCCCCACAAACCGGTTTTGAGAACCACAGAGTAGCAGGATCTGAGCACAGCCTAGAGAGGTCCTGTGCTTGGTTTCAGAGGTCAATTCCGAAACACTGCCACCCAGAGGATGATGCACAAATTGACTCTGGCATAACCACAAAAGAATAAAGATATTGAAACACACCTCAGCAGTAGAACACAGGGAACTGCAATACCCTCCCGACTGGGAAACAGGAGTGCCAAGCAGAACGATAGTGAAAGTGAATGACCTCCACTACTGCGCATTCTATTGTTTTTTCTTTCTCTTTTTAAAAAATTTATTTTATTTTATTTTTTTATTATTTTTTATTTTTGCATATTTTAATGAAAAAACTATTTTTTCTTTTCCCCTCAATGGATTTTACCTTTTTAATTATTACATTTTTGTTTTCAACTAGTATTATTACTACTACTATTTTACCTTTTTTGGGGGGGAAAAACAGGTGTCATTTTTTTTCTCTTTATTTTACTTTGGGATTAGAGTTCTACATTCTATTTTCATCTTTCCTTTAGCATAATTTTACTCTATCTCAACTCTACCTTTATGCCAACACTCTCCTTCTAACTTTCCCCATTTTGTTGTCTTATTTCTCTTTCCCTTTTCCAAATTTAGATTCTCCCTATTCTTTCTCTTTACCTGGTTAAAATTTCACCCCACTTATATATCTCATTTCAAATCCCCTACACCAAGTCCATGAAAACCTCTCTCTTCTTGCCTTTACTATCCAAAAAGTTGTTTTTCTCTGTGTCCTTTCCTTGCTGTTTGCCTGAACGGTCATTATATCAATTTTTTTTTTTACATTTTTGTGAGATTGTTTTAGCTTATTCTACTTGTTTTATTTTGCTTTCTGTTTGCTTTGTTTTGGTTTGTTTTTTTTACCTCTCCTTTTCCTCACCTCCCTTGATATTAATTGTTATTTGTAGTTTGTATTAATCTCCAGGTACTTGTTGCTGACATTTGTTGGGATTAGTGGCTGTTCTATTGGAGTTTTCTCCTCACATCTATATTTTGTTCCCCTTTTCTCTCTTATCCTCTATTTTCTCTCTGACTTTTTTTCTCTTTCTCTTTTCTTCTTCTTCTTCTCCTTTTTAATTTTTTATTTTATTTTATTTTATTTTTATTTACTTATTTTTCTCCCTTCTCCCAATTTGATTTTGGCATTTCTTTCTTTTCTTTTTTCCTCATTTTCCTCTTCATCTTTCTATATTTACCCCTAATTTGTCTTTCATTGATAGTCACCTTATTTGTGATTATTAACATCGTGAATACATTTCTGTTCAGTGCCCTGTGTGTTGTACCTGGTCGTGTTGTAGTTTGTGCCTTTGAATCAATGTAGGAGAGATAACTACATAACCAGACACCTGGAAAAGAAAGACCATGGGCAGAAGAAGAAACAGTCCGCATATGACAGAAAGGCAGGAATCACCAGAAAATGAAATGAAATAGAAGCAGAAATAAGCCTGCCAGAGAAAGAGTTCAGAGAAATGATCATAAGGTGGATGAAAAGAATGGAAGACAAAATTGACAATGAGAGTAAGAGCCAAGAGGAAATGAAGAAGAACCAAGAAGAAATGCAGAAGAACCAAGAAGAAATGCAGAATAATCAAGAAGAAATGAAAAGTGAGATCACTGCTATAAAGAACTCAATAGAAAGCATTAAAAGAAGACTAGAAGAAGCAGAGGACTGCATCAGTGAGCTAGAAGATAAGTTAGGAAAAAATACCCAACTATAGCAGCTTCTAGAAAAAAAAAAACTAAAAAGCAAGAGGAGAGCCTAACGGAACTTTGGGATAACACAAAACAAAACAACATCCACATAATTGGGGTTCCAGAAAGAGCAGAAATTGAGCAAGGTATAGAAAACCTATTTGAAGAAATAATGACAGAAAACTTCCCTAATAAAGAATAGAAAAAAAAACTCACACAAATCCAAGAAGCTCACAAAGTCCCAAGCAAAATAAACCCCAAAAGACCAACACCAAGTCACAGTATAATTAAACTGGCAAACACCAACGTCAAAGTAAGAATCTTAAAAGTTGCCAGAGAGAAACAGAAAGATACCTACAAAGGAACCCTCATAAGACTAGCAACTGATTTCTCAAAAGAAACTCATCAGGCCAGAAGAAAATGGAATGAAATATACAAAGTCATGCAAAGGAATGGTCTGAATGCAAGAATACTGTACCCTGCAAGGCTTTCAATCAAAATTGAAGGTGAAATCAGAAGCTTCACAGACAAAAAGGACTAAGGGAATATATTACCACCAAACCAGCAATGCAAGAAATGTTAAAGGGTCCGCCATCAAGGATGAGGACCGCATCATCGCGGAGCTGGAGAATGGCGGAGGCAGCGTGCTGCCCATGAAGGTGGTGACTCCAGGGGCCTTCCGGCTGAAGGCGGCCCAGAGCCAGGCAGGCAGCCCGGACAAAGGCAAGCACGGCAAGCAGAGGGCCGAGTACATGAGGATCCAGGCCCAGCAGCAGGCCACTAAACCATCTAAAGAGATGAGCGGATCGAATGAGACCTCGAGCCCCTTCTCAGAAAAGCCCTCGGCTTCCAGAACCTCTATCCCCGTATTGACTTCGTTTGGGGCAAGGAATTCTTCCATCTCCTTTTAGAAGCCCCCTCGCACCTCGAACCCCAGCTCGCCCCCCTACCTGACCCCTGACATGGATCTGCCCGCTCTCCCCTTCATCTCCACCCCATCCCCGCTCCATCCTCAGACCCTGGGGAGGGCTGCCACCGGGCGGCTCTCCTCACCACTCTCTCCCCACCCCCGTTGGTGTTTTTGGTTGTTGTTTTTTTTTAAAGGATTCACTTTTAATTACCGTTCTTTTGTTCTTTTTAAATAAAAAGCAAAACAGTAAAAAAAAAGAAATAGGAAGCAAAGAAGGAACATGGGAATAAAGACTAAAAATGGCAAAGATAAATACCTATCAATAATAACATAAAATATAAATGGGTTAAATGCTTTAGTCAAAAGACATAAGGTAACCGAGTGGATAAGAAAACATGATCTGTATATCTGCTATCTACAAGAAACCCACCTCAGGAAAAGACATGCACACAGATTGAGGGTGAAGGGATGCAAGATGGTATTTCAGGCAAATGGAAATGAAAAAAAAAAACGCTGGGGGGTAATACTTATATCTGACAAATTAGATCTCAAAGTAAAGGACATAACAAGAGATAAAGAAGGCCACATAATAATACTAAAGGGAACAATCCAACAAGAAGAAATATATGTCTACTCTGGTAGACATATAGGCACCCAATATAGGAGCACCTAAATACATTTAAAAAAAAAAACCTCCTGGAGGATATTATGGGAGAGATTGACAGCAATACAATGATAGTAGGAGACTTTAATACCCCACTGTAACCACTGGACAAATCCTCTAAACAAAAAATCAGAAAAGAAACATCAATCCTAAATGACTCACTAGACGAGATGGAATTAATTGACATCTTCAGAACATTTAACCCAAAGCCACAGAATATACATTCTTCTTGAGTGCACATGGGTCATTTTCAAAGATACACCATATGTTTGGTCTTAAGAAAATCTCTTCAAATTTAAGTAGATAGAAATCATATCAAGCATTTTCTCAGACCACAGTGGCATAAAACTGGAAATGAACTATAATAAAAAACAATCCAAAGAAATCAAACACATGGAGACTAAACAGCATCCTATTAAACAACGACTGGGTAACCACAAAGATCAAGGAAGAAATAAAAAACATCATGGCAACAAATGACAATGACAACACAACAATACAAAATTTATGGGACACAGTGAAAGCAGTCTTGAGAGGGAAGGGCATAGCCCTATAAGCCTGTTGCAAAAAACAGGAAACAATGGTAATATATTTCCTAACCCTACAACTCAAGAGCTAGAAAGAGAGCAATAAGAAAAGCCCAGTGTAAGCAGAAAGAAGGAAATAGTAAAGATCATAGTGGAGATAAACAACATGGAGATCAAAGAAACAACTCAAAATATCCACAAAACCAAGAGCTGGTTCTTTGAAAGGATAAGCAAAATTGATGGACCTCTAGCCAGGCTCACAAAGAATTAAAGAGAGAATACCCAAATAAACAACATCAGAAATGAAAGAGGAGAAATAACAACAGACCCCGCTGAAATACAAAGGATTGTTAAAGAATACTATGAACAACTCTATTCCACAAATTGGACAACCTGCAAGACATGAACATATTCCTAGAAAAATATAACCTTCCAAAACTCATTCAGGAAGAATATAAACATCTTAATCGTCCAATAACTATGGAAGAAACTGAAAAACTCATCAAAAAGCCTGGGCCCAGATAGCTACACAGGAGAGTTTTACCAAACATTCAAGGAAAAATTAAAATGAATCCTCCTCAGACTATTCCAAAATATTCAAGAAGAAGGAACACTTTCAAACACCTCCTATGAAGCCAGCATCACCCTAATAAGAAAACCAGATAAAGACAACACAATGAAAGAGAAGTATAGGCCTATATCCCTCATGAACATAGATGCCGAAATCCTCAACAAAATTCTAGCAAATCGGATCCAGCAATACATCAGAAAGATCATACACCATGACCAAGCAGGATTCATCCCAGGAATGCAGGGATGGTACAATATCCTCAAATCAATAAACGTGACACATCACATAAACAAGTTGAGAGATAAAAATCACATAGTCATATCAATTGATGCAGAAAAAGCATTTGACAAAATCCAACACCCTTTCTTGATAAAAACTCTCAGCAAAGTGGAAATAGAAAGATCATACCTCAACATCATAAAAGCCATATATGATAAACCCACAGCTAACATCATACTCAATGGGCAAAAACTAAAACCATTTCCCCTAAGAACAGGAACAAGACAGGCATGCCCATTCTCACCTCTCCTGTTCGACATAGTACTGGAAGTATTAGCCATTGCAATTAGACAAGAAATAATAAAAGGCATCCAAATTAGAAAAAAATTAAAGCTGTCTGTATTTGCAGATGACATGATACTGTACATAAAAAACCCGAAGGACACCATCACAAAACTAATTGACTTAATTAATGAATTTGGCAATGTAGCAGGATACAAAATTAATGCCAAGAAATCTGTGGGATTTCTATACACTAATAGTGAAATTATAGAAAGAGAGACTAAAAAAGCAATCCCATTTACCATCGCTCTAAAAAAAAATTAAGATACCTAGGAATAAAACTATCTAAGGAGGTAAAAGACCTATATGTAGAAAACTACAGGACACTGAAAAAAAGAAATAGAGGAAGATGTAAACAGATGGAAGAGCATGCCATGCTCATGGATTGGGAGAGACAACATCATTAAAATGTCCATACTACCCAAAGAAATTTATAGATTCAATGCACTGCCCATTAAAATACCAATGACGTACTTCACAGACATAGAAAGCATTTTTCAAAGATTCATCTGAAACAAATAAAAAAAAAACAATGACGTGAATAGCCACAGCAATTCTGAGAAAGAAGGATACAGTAGGTGGGATCTCAATACCAGATTTCAAGCTAGTTTACAAAGCAACTGTTCTCAAAATACCCTGGTATTGGCATAAGAACAGACATATAGACCAATGGAATAGAATAGAGAATCCAGAAATCCACCCAAACCACTATGCTCAATTAATATTTGACAAAGGAGGCATGAACATACAATAGAACCAAGATAGCCTCTTCAAAAAATGGTGTTGGAAAAATTGGATAGATACATGCAAAAAAATGAAACTGGACCACCAACTTACACCAAATACAAAAATAAACTAAAAATGGATACAGGACTTGAACATTAGATGGGAAACCATACAAATATTAGAGGAATGCACAGGCAGCACAATCTCAGACATATGCCGAAAGAACTTCTTCACTGATACTACTCCAAAGACAATGGAAGCTAAAGAAAAAATAAACAAATGGGACTACATCAAAATAAAAAGCTTTTGCACAGCAAAAGAAACCATCAACAAAACAACAAGAAAGACCACTGTATGGGAGAACATATTTGCAAATGTTATCACTGATAAATGTTTAATCTCCAACATCTACAGCCAACTTATACAACTTAATAAAAGGAAGATAAACAATCTAATAAAAAAATGGGCAATGGACCTAAATAGAACCTTTTTGAAAGACGACAGAAGGAAGGCCATGAGACACATGAAAACATGTTCAAAGTCACTAATTATCCAAGAGATGCAAATCAAAATAACAATGCGATATCATCTCACACCTGTCAGAGTGGCAATCATCAACAAATCAAGAGAGAAGAAGCGTTGGAGAGGATGCGGAGAAAAAGGAACCCTTGTGCACTGTTGGTGGGAATGCAGACTGGTGCAGCCACTGTGGATAACAGTATGAAGTTTCCGCACAAAACTAAAAATGGATCTCCCATTTGACCCAGCAATCCCATTCCTAGGAATATATCCTAAGAAATTATAAACACCAATCAGAAACAATTTATGCACCCCTATGTTCATAGCAGCACTTTTTACAATAGTTACAATTTGAAAACAGCCTAGGTGCCCGTCAGCAGATGAGTGGATCAGAAAACTGTGGTACATCTACACAATGAAATTCTATGCTGTCAGTAAAAAGAAGGAACTCTTACCATCTGAAGCAACCTGGATGGAATGGGAGAGCCTTATGCTTAGTGAAATAAGCCAGTCAATGAAGGAGAAACACCACATGATCTCAATCATTTGTGGATAATAAAGATTATAAACTGATGAACAATAGGATAGACACTGAAGCAGTAAATCATCAAACAGACTGTCAAATTACAGCAGGAAGGTTAAGGAGAGGTGCGGTAGATAAGGGATCAATGAAAGAACTTTTATGCATGCATATAAGCATAACCAATGAACACAGACACTGGGGGTTTGGTGTATGCCTGGGAGGGGGGGCAATGGAGATAAATGTATACATGTAACATAATAAAAAATAAAAATAAATAAAAGTAAGGTAAATGTAGTATTACCTACTGTGTTGTACAACTTCAATTACGAATATATTATGGGTACATATAAAAACCTGTTTTTTAATTCGGATTTTCTTTTTTTTAAGGGTATAGTTAGCTCCTTTTTATTAAATCTTTATTATTTAAATTATTACATTTGTTTCTCTTTTTTCCCCTACATAGCTTCCCTCCACCCAACTCCCACCCTTCCCTCTGCCCTTACCTCCCCCCCATTGACCTCATCCATAGGTGTATGATTTTTGTCCAGCCTCTCCCTGTATACCCCTCACTCCTTTCCCTCTGATAGATATTGGTCCTCTCCCTTTCTGTGCTCCTGATTCTATTATATTCACCAGTTTATTCTGTTGCTCAAATTTTTAATTCACTTAATTTTTAGATTCACTTGTTGACAGATATGTATTTGTTGTTCATAATTATTTATCTTTTACCTTTTTCTTCTTCCTCTTCTTAAAGAGTACCTTTCAGCATTCCATATAATACTGGTTTGGAGTTGATGAACTTCTTTAGCTTTTTCTTTTCTGTGAAGCTCTTTATCAGCCGTTCAATTCTGAATGATAGCTTTACTGGATAGATTATTCTTGGTTATAGGTTCTTGCTGTTAATCACGTTGAATATTTCTTGCCACTCCCATCTGGCCTGCATTGTTTCTGTTGAGAAATCAGCTGACAGTCATATGGGTGCTCCCTTGTAGGTAATGAACTGTTTTTCTCTTGCTGCTTTCAATATTCTCTCTTTGTCTTTTGCTCTTGGTATTTTAATGATGATGTGTCTTGGTGTGGTCCTCTTTGGATTCCTTTTATATGGGTTTCTGTGTGCTTCCTGGACTTGTAAGTCTGTTTCTTTTACCAGATTTGGGAAGTTTTCAGTCATTATTTCTTTAAGTAGGTTTTCAGTATTTTGCTCTCTCTCTTCCTCTGGCACCCCCACAATTCTGATGATGGTACGCTTGAAGCTGTCCCAGAGGCTCCTTACATTATCCTCACATTTTTGGATTCTTTTCTCTTCTTGCTTTTCCAGTTGATTGTTTTCTGTTTCTTTATATTTCAAATTTTTTTACTTGATTCTTGCCTTTCTCTAGTCTGCTGTTAGTACTCTGTATAATGTTTTTTATTTCAGTCAGTGTATGTTTAATTTTTAGTTGGTCTTTTTTCACCTCTAGTTGTACCTTTTCCATCTCTAGTTGGTCCTTTTCCATCTCTAGTTGGATCTTTTGCATCTCTAGTTGGTCCTTTTTCATCTCCTCTTGGCTCTCGCTAACTTAATCCAACTTTTCTAGGATGTTCTTGAAAAACCTTTTAAGCGTGGTTTTGAACTCTATATCCAGTCATTTGTTTTCCTCCATTTCTTTTGTTTTTGATTCCTTCCCTTGTCTTGGCATTTTCATATGCAGCGAGAACTTCTATGTTGGTTTCAGCCTTATGATTCCAGACTTGCAAAACCGCAGAAGCCTCTCTGTTGAGCTTGGGATGGGTGGAGTCTCAGGGCTTAAGGGACCGCCTTGCCTTCCAGTCAGCCCCGCCTGCCATGGCCCCTGAGTCTCACATGACTGGGTAATCGCTGGAGCGGTCCTTGTACGTGCGCACAGTGCCTCTAGACCGCTGCCTTTCTGACTCCCCTGCGCTCCAGGACCACGCAAGTCTAGGTCCTTAGGGTTTCACTGGAAACAGGGGCTTAGTGGATTCAGAAGTGGCACAGTTGGGAGGGTCTGTCTCCTGCCCACTCGCAAATGCCAGTGGAACAATCAGCAGTCTGTCCTCTGTGCAGACCTCTTATCTTTTGCGACTCCACTAAATTTCCCTTTTCACAGTCTAAACTCCCCCCATATGAGTTTCGGCTGGATCTGGAGTTTAGTGTCGTAGGATAAGGGGTTCAATGCCTTTGAGAGTCTCCATCTCCCTCCTGCCAGAGAAAGCCAGCCAGGTACTCCGGCACCTGCTCTCTCCACACGCGCATCTCTGTACCTCAGCTTTTTGCAGCTCCTCTGGATCTCCGTGAGCCCCTTTCTTCCCCTCTGGTTGTAGAATTTACACTCAGCCAGCTTTCCTGTGGTTCTGGATGATGTCCGTTTTGTCTTTTAGTTGTAGTTTTGAAATTGTTGTGCGAGGCAGCAGTGTATGTTTTTACTTATGCCGCCATCTTCGATTCTCCCATATTTTCTTTTTTACATCACTTTTTTAAAACAAACTACAAATTTTTTATCTTAAAAACATACTACAACTTATATATCCAAATGCATGCTATACTTTTCAAAGTTGTCCCCATAGAAATATATATCCTATATAATAAAAGGCTAACAAGCAAATTGTCCCCTCAGAAGGTTAACTATTTGCTATGACATGAGCTGACTACCAGGAGGTGGTGCAGAATGAAGTAATGCCCAAGCCAGCAGTAGGAAGGCCCTAGTCAGCCCTGATTGCCAGCCAGGCCTAGCCACCCTACCTGTGCACAAATTTCATTCACTGGGCCTCTAGAGTGTGTGTGTGTGTGTGTGTGTGTGTGTGTGTGTGTGTGTGTATTTAATATATATATATTCTTATTATGCTGCCATTTCTCAGAATATTTTTGAAATGCTGCTTTTGAAACTTCCTTCAGAGCCAGTTTATGAATTATACAATTAAAAGTTATGTTACTTTCTTGTATTTCAAAGGTATCATATACAATATACACCAGCTATATAACATATTAGCTACATAATTTATATAAATTATGTTAACCTAATAAATCAAAATACAATCATATTATTATTAAAGCCCTTTCTCAAACCAACTGTTGAGATTTTTCTCAGGCTGCATTCAAGAACATCTCTTCCCTCTTGACCCGACCCTCTCTGTCAGAAGATGCATCAGGTTGAAAAGTGTTGATCATCTTTTGTTTCAAAAAGATAGACTGATGTTACCCCAATAAAATTTCTTAGAATACTACATTTGGCCAAACTAGGCAGCTAGATTATAAGATTCATAACAGCATGCACTGCTGTGTTCCCAGTGGCTAGAACAATATCTGACACATTATAGTTGCTCAATAAATATTTGTTGAATTAATGGGTGCATTAATGAAATTCCTTTAAGAGTTCTTATGGATGAACATAAATAGACAAATATGAATACCAGGGTGATGGATATATTGTAAATAAAAGCATGTTTCTATCTGAGAATGAGGCTAAGGAATCACTTTTTAGCAGTAGTTAACAAAGATTCTGTTAGTGGTTATAGAAGGTCTTGAGGTTAGGAACCAGTTTGCTTAGTATAACGAGAGGCTGACATCATGCTCCTAGTGAAGCAGTTTACATGACCATAGTCCATTTATAAAACAGGCCTCTAGTACTGGCCAAGTGGTTTGCAAATAAGTGCCATGGAGTTTTATTTTCCACGGGTAAATAAGGGTAGTTATCGAAGCCTGATGCTCTAAAGTGGCTTAGATTAGGTCACATATCAATCTAATGAAGAATGGATAAGCTTGGGTCTGAGATCCAAGAAACACAATGCCAGGTCCCTGCACTGCTATGGAATTTACACTATCCCAAGCTAAAATTGGTCCTGCAGTCTTCCTCCTTGATACTACCACCTTCCACTAAACTAGAAAATCCCGACCTTGAGGCCCTCTTCAACTCCCTAATTTTGGAAAAAGCTTTATTGCTTATAGTAGTAGTAGTAGTAGTAGTAGTAGTAGTAGTAGTAATGGTTGTATAGTCTAAGAAGTAGTAGAACAAGCAATGGAAGTAAAATACAATTGATAGTAATGCTAACAATGTTATTTAGCAATTATTGAGTAATTAATACATTATATGCACTGAGCAACCTCTTTACATGTGATATCTTTTTAGTCTTCTTCACAAATCTATCAAGTAAGTAATGCTATTGCCCCCATTTTACAGATGAGGAAACTGAGGCTCAGAGAGGTTAAGTCATTCAGCTAGTCAGAGGTCTAAACCCTTGACTACCTAACTCTGAAGTTGAGGCACTAAAGCACAAAAGAATGCTGTGTCTTCCTATCTGGTATTGAGATTCCCCCCTCCTACAATGTTCTTTCTCAGGATTGTTGTGGCTATTCAGGGTCTTTTTTTTATTCCAGATGAAATTTCATATGGAATAAAATACCTTTAGTATTTTAATGGGGATTGCATTAAATATATAGATTTCTTTGGGTAGTATGGACATTTTAATGATGTTGATTCTGCCAATCCATGAACAGAGTATATTCTTCCATTTGTTTAAGTCTTCCATTATCACTGTGGAAAACAGTATTGAGTTTCCTCAAAAAAATTAAAAATGGAATTCCTATTTGACTCAGTAATTCCACTTCTAGAAATATATTTCAAAAAATCATAAAAACCAATCAGAAAAGATATGTACATTACTATGTTCATAACATCACAATTTACAATAGCTAAGATTTGGAAACGGCCTAAGTGCCCATCAGCAGATGAGTAGATCAAAAACGGTGGTACATCTACACAATGGAATACTACACTACAGTAAAAAAGAAAGAACTCTTACCATTCGTAATAGAATGGATGGACATGGAGAGCATTATGCTAAGTGAAATAATCCAGTTAGAGAAAGATAAACATCACATGATCTCACTCATTTGTGGAATATAATTAACAACATATAATTAACAGAGAAATAGAAGCTTCAAACAGAATCATCATACCTCAGAGGGAAGACAAGGGTGGAGGTGGGGGATAATAGATCAACCAAAAGGACTTGTATAACCAGTGGACACAGACACTAGAGGGAGTGTGTGCATGTGCTGGGGAATGGGAATGGCTGGGGAGAGGTCAATGGGGGAAAAGGCAGACAAATGTAATACTTTAATGAATAAAGATAAAAAAAGAAAGAATGCTGATTCCTTAGCACTATTCTCTTTTATCTGACCCATAGTTCCCCTGACCCATAATAAGGCTACAAGAAAAATCTGAAGAGCCACTGTAATTGAAATCTTGAAGTGATTCAATTCTACTTTTAGCATTAAATAATCATGGGTGCAAAGCAACATAATCCTAGAGACTGAAAAACTGTGTTAGGACCTCAATGACTATATTTTTTTCTGGAATATCCCCTTAGAAATGTTTCTTTTTTTAACCTTTCTTCAAACAAGGTGAGGTCTGGGCATACTTTGATGTCTTTCTCAATTGATTATATGCCAAATGTGACATGATCTTTCTGCAGGTAGAAGCATTATACATGCCCGGGGTACTTTGAAAGCCCTCCAGAGTTTCCCCTAGTAAGTGCACTGAGGAAATGGCAGCCCTGAAGTGACTGGAATGAGATGATTGATTGGCTAGGTCACACCAGAACCTCCATTGAGGAAACAGCCTTTGCCTGACAGGAGATTTATGTTTTTCTAACCATTCCTTTGCCTTCTACCTGGATATTTTCTGGTTTGGGAGACAGATTCCAGAGACACACAATGAACTTCTTGTGCCTTGTAGCTTAAGAGTTTTAGGAACTCCAAGCCTAAAAACTAGCCCAGGGTTGCTTTGGCCTTACTTTCCAGCTACAAGCCACCTGAATTCTACCTGCTATACCATGAAACCATTCGGAAAATAACTAATGTCATTGGCAGGTGCCTCATTGCACATAACTAGAAGGGACCACAATTCCAGACAGTTTTATACCTTTGGCAGGATATATATAGATTGAATGTCACCTCTTTGCCTGTGTTTGTAGGAGATGGCTGCAGAGCCTATCAGCAAATCTGCCATGTGGCCAAGTACATGTGAGTAATGGAAATAGGACTATAGTAAGAGGGAAAGGTTGGTAATTAGGCAGGATACACTAAAACCTGAGGGGAATCCCTGAATCTGCAACATCTGTGAGATGGATCAGATGAAGCTTCAAGGCAAAATGCAACAGAAAAGCATCCAGCTGATATAGGCATATAAGGAAAGAAGCAAGACCAAATCTTACATTGTGGCCCAGGGAAAAGTTATAGATGCCCAGTATGCTTTAACATCCAAATCCTATCTAATAAAAGAGTTATATGCAAATTGACCACACCTCTGTTATACCCACAAGCCATGCCTGCCAGTCACACCCACCAGCCAATCAGAGCAAGTATTCAAATTAACCCAACCAAGATGGCTATGGCCACAGAGAGAGCAGGAGGAGGCTTGGGTTGCCCCTGGCGATGGAGGAAACCAAGCTTTCCGAAAACCCTGGCTTGCCCAGGCCTCTGCTTAAGGCAACAAAGTTTCAATGGCTGCCACCACAGAGTGAGCAGAAGGCTTGGCTCTGCTCCCAGCTACAAAGATTTTGTAGAAGATAAATAAATCCCAGATACCAGGTCCTCCACTTGGGTTGCTGGGGGGCATGGCCAGCTGCAAACCATCACAGGTCCCTCGCCCAGCCACCCTATACCTCAAGGGAACACCTACCCTGATACAGGACACCCTTCAGGGCAAACTCACTGGCCCCCACCCATGCACCAGGCCTCTATCCTATCTAATAAAAGGATAATATGCAGATTGACCATCACTCCAACACACAAGATGACTGCCCCCATGTGGTCAAAAGATCCTGCCCCCATATGGACACAAGATGTCCACCACAAGATGGCTAGCAGGAGAGGGCAGTTGGCAGGGACCAAGCCTGCAAGGGAGGGCAGTTGGGGTGATAAAACCTGCAGGGAAGGGCAGGTAGGGGGAGGACCCAGGCCTGCAGGGGAGAGGAAACATATTGCTATGACATATGTCTGATATTTTTTGCCTATGGATTCTTCTAAGATTTTTATGGTTTCCCATATTACATGTAAGTCTTTTATCCATTTGGAGTTTTTCTTTGTGTGTGTATTGTGTAAGTTGATGGTCTAGAGTTCAGTAACATAGCATGATAAAAATTTACACCCACAAATCTATGACATTGTTTAAATACCAATAATGAACTCACAGAAACAGAAACAAAAAATACTATTTACTATTGCAAAAAAAAATTAAGATGCCTCAGAATAAATTTAACTAAGTAAAAGACTTGTACTTAGAAAACTATAGGACATTGAAAAAAAAAGATAGGAGAAGATATAAATAAGTGGAAGAATATACTGTGTTCATGTATTGGTAGAATCAACATAATTAAAATGTCCATACTACCCAAAAAAATCTATAGATTCAATGCAATCCCCATTAAAATACTAATGGCATATTTTACAGACCTAGAACAAACTCCAAAAATTAATATGGAAACAAAAAAGACCCCAAATAGCAACAACAATCTTGAGAAAAAAGAACAAAGTTGGGTCCTAACCAGTTTGGCTCAGTGGATAGAGCATCGGCCTGCAAACTCAATGGTCCCAGGTTCAATTCTGGTCAAGGGCATGTACTTTGGTTGTGGGCACATACCTAGTAGGGTATGTGCAGGAGGCAGCTGATCTTTTTCTCTCTTATCGATGATTCTAACTCTCTATCCCTTTCCCTTCCTCTCTGTAAAAAAATCAATAAATTATATTTTTTTAAAAAGAACAAAGTTGGAGGGATCAAAATACCAGATATCAAGATATATTACAAAGTCACTGTTCTCAGAACAGTGTTACTGGCACAAGGACAGACATATAGACCAATGGAACTGAACAGAGAACCCAGAAATCGACCCAAGCCATTATGCTCAATTAATATTTGATGAAGGAGGCAAGAGAATACAATTGAATAGACAGTAACTTCAATAAATGTTTTTCTCAAAATTGGACAATTACATTCCAAACATTCTTTTTCCCAAACACCAAGCTTCAATTTGTGCAACAGCTGTTACTCTCCTTCTTCACACCTCATCCCCACTCTTTCCTTTGGGTATCCCTGGATAAATGAGGCCCACTGTTAAGCGGACACAGTACAAAAGTGCAGAACCTTCTTAATGCCTATCATCTCAAATTTCTTTGATATACAGCAGCAAAAATTCCTTCCCTCACCCAAATATCTTTCCCTCTTCTCAGCTGAAACAACAACACGTCTGTTATAGATGTCAGAAGGTTGAATGGACCATCAGAGGGAAACATAGGTATAATTTGGATACCTGATATCCTCAGCATTGTATTGTCAGATAATTACAAGTTGAGAAATTGGCACATCCCCAGATTGCTTGAATATTAGTATATCTTCTGCTTTCCAAGTTTTTTTCCAAAATTGTTGGAAGGAGCATGCCTCTTATTCAGCTGCAAAAATCCACTACTAGGAGAAAATTCATTGATGGTTATATCTTATTCATTCAGGTTTATTCAACTCCTCTATATAGTTAAGCAGGATAATAAATTACTTTATATATATCTTGTAAAACATAACTTGCCAAAATCAATACAACAGGACTAGGACCCAAAATTTACGCTTCACATATCTAAGGTATTATCTCTATTTTACACTGCCTCCCAAGGCTAACAGAAAAACCAGTAGCCAGAAATGGAACAGGGGTGGCTCACATTCCCACAACTATTACTTCTTTAATGGAGCAAGCACCTATAATCCCATTAAGTAAGCATGAAATTTTAGAAGTTTACCTTCAGAGTCTATGAGCATTTGAGCTTCTTTTTCCCCTATTTACATTTTTAAAATTTTTTATTATTTACAGTATTACAGATGTCCCCTATCCCCACTTTTTGTGCCGCTTCATCCAGTCCAACCCCATCTCTTAATTGGTCTGTCTATCCTCAGAGCTTAGGATGTAACCAGTAAGTACAATCACAAACATTCATATAAATATAATACATAAAACACATAATTTATTCTTGTGTTATTATTTATTGTTATTGTATTATTTTCCATATGTACAACTGTAAATCTACTTTTGCCGACCCTGTGTATATATGAAACTAAACTGAAAGAGTAGGTACAATAGATTATATAGCATTAAAATAAAAGGAGGCCAGGACCAGAATGACACTCCTGGAATCTAGAGTTTCAAACATAATCTGTGCATCATTTTGTCTTGTACAAAACAAAACACCTTCAACATTGGAGTATAACTTTATAACAAGTAGGAATTTTAATAATCATATTCCCTTTAGTTCAGTGCCTATAGAAGAAATATGTTTTATATTTGGGGAATCCATAGTCCCCAGGCACTCACTATACTATGTCGCAAGTAATTTGATTAAAATATTGCAAATACTTTGGGCCTGGTACCAAGTATAAGAAATATCACCCCATCAGAAAAACCATTGAGGCAGCGTAAGGTAATGGAAACTGGTGTTTTGGAAGAAATCTGTCTCTTTCCATCTCTGTTTTTTGGTACCTTCAAAGGAATAAACAGAGAGCATATGGCATTAATACCTTGGAGTGAAAGAGACAAGAAAAACAAAATAAAGAGGACATGGAGATATGTTCCAGTTTTTAATTCAGATTCCATTTGAGATACATACAAAAGAAAATTTTCAAGTGAAGCATACTCCACAAGCCTGTATGTTCCATTGCCACCAACTAAGCATGAAATATCTACTCTTCTTTTAAAAATGTATCTTTTTGTTGAAAGTATTACAGATGTCCCCGTTTGTTGATGTTTTTGTTTGTTTGTTTTTTTCCATTGATCCCCTCTAGCCCATACCCCTCCCAAGCTTTCACCACATTATTGTCTGTGTCCATGGGTTATGCATATGTGCATATAAATTCCCCAGCTAATAATTCCTCCCCTACCCTCCACACCCACCTTCCCTCTGAAATTTATATGTTCCATGGTGCTATGTCTTGGATCTATTTTGTTCATCAGTTTTCTTTGTTCATTAGATTCCATATATGAATCAGATCATGGATAACTATCATTCTCTGACTAGCTTATTTCACTCAGCATATTATCCAAGTCTATTCATGCTGTTGCAATTAGTAAGAGTTCCTTTTTCTTTTTCTTTGTTATCCTTTATTATTTTTTTTCTTACTGCTGCAAAGTATTCCATTGTGTAAATGTACCACTGCATTTTTATCCACTCATTGGCTGATGGAAACTTGGACTATTTCCAAATCTTAGCTATTGTAAATTGCACTGCTACAAATATAGGGATGCATATATTCTTTCTGATTGATGTTTGGGTCTCTTAGGATATATATATTCCTAGAAGTGCCATCACTGGATCAGTGGTAGATGAGTGGATCAGAAAACTGTGGTACATCTACACAATGGAATTCTATGCTGCCATTAAAAAGAAGGAATTCTTACCATTTGCAGCAACCTGGTTGGAACTGGAGAGCCTTATGCTTAGTGAAATAAGCCAGTCAATGAAGGAGAAGCATCACATGATCGCACTCATTGGAGGATAATAAAGAACATTATAAACTGATGAACAAAAGGATAGATACAGAGACAGTAAAGCTTCAAACAGACTGTGAAATTACAGCAGGAAGATTAAAGTTAGGTGAGGTAGATAAGAGATCAATCAAAGGACTTGTATCTATGCATATAATCATAACCAATGAACATAGACACTGGGGGGTTGGGGTATGCCTGGGAGGGAGGGGGGCAATGGGAAGATATGTATAAAAAATTAATAAAAAAAAAATTTTAGGAAACTCCATACTACTTCCACAGTGGCTGGACCAGTCTGCATTCTCAACAGCACTGTACTAGGGTTCCTTTCCTCCACATTCTCAGCAACACTTGTCATTTGCTGATGTGTTGATGATAGCCATTCTGACCAGTGTGAAGTGATACCTCATTGTGATTTTAACTTGCATCTATCTGATGATCAGTGACTTTGAGAGAGAGAGAGAGAGAGAGAGAGAGAGAGAGAGAGAGAGAGAGAGGTAATATGCAAACTGTCTGTCAGGGACGCTGTAACATCATGACCACTCAGAAGGCTGTGCACACAGGTGGGTGGGAGAGGATTGCGTGCGCGGTGAGGCAAGCCATGGATGGTGCATACCCAGAGAGAAGAGGGCCTATCAACCACCACAGCTACAGGTAGGCCAGGAGAGAACAGGATCTGCCAGCCATGGAATGCCATCAGTCCTGCCTCTGCGAATGAGCTGCAGAGGAAACACCTTTTTCTGACCGTTCATTGGCTAAGCTCCTGGTATGCCACTCACAGTGTTCCTGGCAACTTGGATAATAAGAATCTAAGAAGGTGATCTAGGATTTTTCTACCTCAACCCTGGAGGAAAAAAAACAAAGGTCTGCTGCTGGAGGGGCTAAGAAATGTCATATCCTACCTTATCCAGTTTGGCTCAATTGATAGAGCCTTAGCCTGTGGACTGCAGGGTCCAGGTTTGATTCTGGTCAAGGGCATATACATAGGTTGTAGGCTCCTCCCTGGCTGGGACCCAGGTTAGGGCTCATGCAGGAGACAACCAATCGACCATCAGGGAACAGGTACTCAATGCAGGAGCCGCCCCCAGCCTACAGACCCTAATCGATGGCCCTGATAGTGAGTGTGCATCATAGCGAAGGGTTGTTCTAGTGCAGTGGTTCTCAACCTTCCTAATGCCACGTCCCTTTAATGCAGTTCCTCATGTTGTGTCACCATTAAAGGGACGTGGCATCAGGAAGGTTGAGAACCACTGTTCTAGTGGTTCTGGTCATTCTATTGTAACAGTTGCTTAGGTTTTTAAATACTATATAGACTAGAGGCCCAGGGCACAGATTCCTGCACTGGTGGGGTCCCTCACCCTGGCCTGTGGGGACAGGGCTGAAACTGGCAGAACAACATCCCCCAAATGTGTCCCTCTCACATTGATGTTTCTCTCTGCCTTTCCCTTGCTGAGAACCAAGATCACCAGTAATTAATATAAATGCAAGAAGTCCTGTCAGAAGGCTGAATTGGGCTCTTTGATATTCATAGGGTGAATATTTGCATTTTATTATATACTGCTGACTCAATGGCCTAAAGCAAACTCCCCCAAACATGATAATCTTAACTGTTTCCTAAACATTACCATTGATATGTCTGTTTGCATTACTAAAAGGCAATTGTGTATTCTAGTAAATAAAAGCAGATGGGAATGAAGACTCAGTGAAACTTGACTACTGCAGTTAAGCTTTCCCTGGCTTCCCCCATAATTCCAAATTAATATTTCTTGTCTTGTATTTTAATTCGCACATCAGTGCTTTCTCCAAGCCTTTGAACCTGAAAGTCATGCTGGCTGTGGCTTTTCACTTTCCCTCTCTCTTTCATGCTCTCTAAAAATCAATGGAAAAATATCCTCAAGTGAGGATTGAAAGAAAGAAAGAAAGAAAGAAAGAAAGAAAGAAAGAAAGAAAGTTCATATCCTATGAAAATGACATCTTGAAAATGCCTAAAAAAAGTTTCTCATTTTTTTGTGGTGAAGGGACTGGACTCAGTGTTGATGAAAACACTTTGGTGGCTGTGGCGGCCAGCAGTGGCAGCAGCAATAGGGTGATGCAGGTGGTGCCTTCCTCTGATCAGTCTGGTCACCTCCCACAAAGGGAGGCTAGACTGTGACTTAGGCCCACTCCCCAACTGCCCCCCTCTGTCAGCCTAAGCTGTCAGTAGGACATCCCCTAAGGGCTCCCAGACAGTGAGATGGGGCAGGCTGGGCTGAGGGCCACTCTGTGCATGAATTTTCATGCACCAGGCCTCTAGTCCTATCTAATAAAGATGGAATATGCTAATTGAACCTGATATATGCCATCACAAAGATGGAAGCACCCACAGCCAATAATGAAGGAATATGTTAATTGACTTCCCCATCCTCAAAGATGGTGGCACTCACAGCCACAAGATGGTGACACCCAGGCCCATCTGTCCCCCAGCCACCCACAGCCAGCCCAAGGTGCAGAGAAGGCTCCAATTTCAGCTGCCCAGCCACCCAGAGCCAGCCTGAGGGACAACCAAACAACTCAACAGTAGGCTATGTGGGGCGACCAGGCTGGCAGGGGGGAGGAGGAGCATGTGTGGGGCGACCAGGCTGGCAGGTTAGCAGTTGGGGGTGACCAGGCCCAGAAAGGGGGCAGTTAGAGATTACCAGGCCCACAGCGGTGGGTAGCTGGGGGCAACTAGGCAGGCAGGCAAGCGAGAGATTAGGAGGCAAGGGTCCAGGATTGTGAGAGGGATATCTGACTGCCAGTAGACCAACAGTTGGACATCCCCTGAGGTGTCCCATATTGGAGAGGATGCAGGCTGGGCTGAGGGGACCCCCTTCCCGTGCACCAATTTTATGCACCAGGCCTCTAGCATGCACATATAAAAGCCTAAGACACTATTAGATTGTTTGATTATTTGACTGGTAGCTATGACACACATTGACCACCAGGGGGAAGATGCTCAATGCACAGGCCTGGAAACATGGAACAGACTGATGAATCTCAGAGAGAAGCAGGGAGTGGGAGGGTGGGAAGAGATTAACCAAAGATCACATATGCATACTAGAGGACTGGTGCATAAAATTCATGAACAACTGAGGTCCCTATTCCTAGCCAGCAATCAGGGTATATCAGGTTCCCCACCTCTAGGTCTCTCTACCTCTTCCTTTCCTCACTGCCTGCACGTTGAAATTATGTGGTTCCCTGTCTCCTCCCCTCCTTCTTCCCTTGCCATATATGCCTGAAATCACCCACCCCCAGTTTCTGATCCCAGACCAGGGGCCTGCTGTCCAGGGGAAGGGACCAGGAGGTTGTCCATCAAGAACCATCATCGATTGGGGCTTGCAGGGTGGGGGCAGATCCTGCATTGAGTACCTGTGCCCTGGTGGTCAGTGTTCATCATAGCGAAGGGTCGTTCTAGTGATTCTGGTCATTCTGTTGTAATAGTTGCTTAGGTTTTTATATATATAGACCAAAGACCCAGTGCACAGATTCCTGCACTGGTGGGGTCCCTCACCCTGGCCTGTGGTGACCAGGCTGAAACTGGCAGAACAACATCCCCTGAGGAGTGCTGGATTGCAAAAGGGCACAGGCCAGGCCAAGGGACCCCACTGATTCACCAATCCTTGCATCAGGCCTCTAATTTCTTCATATGTTTCTTGGATTTTTGTATGTCCAATTGAGAGAAGTATCTATTTAGGTCCTATAACTATTTTTTAATTGGATTGTTTATCTTCCACTTGTTAAAGTGTATGAGATCATTATATATTTTGAAAATTAACCCTTTATCAGATGTATCATTGGCAAACATGTTCTCCCATGCATGAGCTCTCTATTCACATTGTTGATGGTTTCATTTATTGTGCAGAAGCTTTTTTTTATGTACTACCATTTGTTTATTTTCAACTTAGTTTTCTTTATCCTAGGACATATATCTGTAAACATACTACCATGAGAAATATCTGATATTTTGCTGTTTAAGTTTTCTTCAAAATTTGTTATGGTTTCAAGAATTATATTTAAGTATTTTATCAATTTTTAGTTTATTCTGGTGTATGGTGTAAATTGGTGTTCTAGTTTCTTTTTTTTTTTGCAAATATCTGTCCAATTTTTTAACACCATTTAGTGAAGAGACTGTCTTGATCCCATTGTATGCTCTTGCCTCCTTTGTCAAATATTAATTGAGCATAATGTCTTGATTCAATTCTGCGGTCTCTGTACTGTTCCACTGACCAATATATCTGCTTTGTGAAAGTACCAGTCTGTATTGAGTACAGTGGCTTTGTAATAGAAATTCATATTTGGTATTGTGATTCATTCCTCAAGCTTTATCCTTCTTTCTCAAGATTTCTGTGGCTATTTGTGGCCATTTTGTTTCCATATAATTTTCAAAGTGGTTGTTCTAGATCTGTGAAATATGCCATTGGTATTATAAAATGGATTGCATTGAATTTATAGATTGCTTTGGATAATATGAACATTTTAATGATGTTGATTCTATCAATCCATGAACACGGTATATTCTTCCATTTGTTTATATCTTCCTCTCTCTTTTGTAGTTTTCTGAACAAAAGTCTTTTACCTCCTTAGTTAAGTTTATCCCTAGGTATCTTTTTTAAAAATATATTTTATTGATTTTTACAGAGAAGGAGAGAGATAGAGAGTTAGAAACATCGATGAGAAAGAAACATCAATCATCTGCCTCCTGCACACTCCCTACTGGGGATGTGCCTGTAACCAAGGTATGTGCCCTTTACTGAAATCAAACCTGGGACCTTTCAGTCTGCAGGCTGACACTCTATCCACTGAACTAAACAGTTTTGGCTATTCCTAGGTATCTTAATTTTTTTGTTGTTGTTGCAATGTAAATGGGATTGTTTTTTTAGTTTCTCTTTGTGTGAGTTCATCATGGGTATATAAAAAAAGCCATAGATTCCAGGGTATTAATTTTATATCCTGTTACATTGCCAAATTAATTTATTAAGTTTATTAGTTTTTTGATGGAGTCTTTAGGGTTTTTCAAATACAATATCATGTCATCTGTGAATAATTACAATTTTACTTCTTTTCTAATTTGAATACTTTTATTTCTTCTTGTCTAATCGCTATGGCTAACAATTCCAGTACTATATCAAACAGAAGTGGTAAAAGTAGAATTTCTGCCTTGTTCCTGTTCTTAGGGGAAATGGTTTTACTTTTTGCCCATTGAGTATGATGTTGGCTGTATGTTTATCATATTAGGCTTTTATTATGTTGAGGTATAATCCCTCCATTCCCACTTTCCTGAGAGTTTTATCAAGAAAAGGTGTTGGGTTTTGTCAAATGCTTTTTCTTTGTCAATTGATATGATTATGTGATTTTTGTCTCTCAGTTTGTTTATGTGATGTATCACATTTATTGATTTGCAGATATTGTACCATTGTTGCATCCCCAGAATAAATCCCACGTGTTCATGGTGTATGATCTTTCTAATATAATGCTGGATGTGATTTACTAGTATTTTGTTGAGGATTTTAGTATCTATGTCCACTGGTGATATTAGCCTGTAATTCTATTTATTTCTAGTGTATTTATCTGGTTTTGGAATTAGGGTAGAGCTGGTTTCATAGAAAGAGCTAGGAAGTGTGTATTCCTCTTGAATTTTTTTAAATAGTCTGAGGAAGATAGGGTTTAGTTCTTTTTTGAATGGCTGGTAAAACTTCCCTGTAAAACCATCCAGACTTGGGCTTTTGTTTGCTGTAATATTTTTGATTACTGCTTTAATTTCATAGGTAGTTATTAGACTCTTTGGGGTGTTTTAATTCTTCCTGATTGAGTTTTGGAAGTTTTATGTTTCTAAGAACATGTTCGTTTCATCTAGGTGGTCCAGTTTGTTGGAATAGAGTTGTTCTTAGTGTGTTGTTGTTGTTTTTTTGTTGTTGTTGTTTTACAATCCTTTGTATATATGTGGGATCACTTGTTAGTTCACCTCTTTCATTTATAATTTTGTTTATTTGTTCCTCTCTCTTTACTTCTTGGTGAGGCTGACTAGAGGTTCATCCATCTTGTTATCCTTTCAAATAACCAGCTCTTAGTTTTATTGATCTTTTGTATTGTTTATTGTTGTTTGTTTGTTTGTTTGTTTCTCTATCATTTATTTCTGCTCTGATCTTTATTATTTCCTTCTTTCCACTTACTCTGGAAATTTTCTTGTTGCTCCCTTTCTGATTCTTTAAATTGTAGGGTTAGATAATTTATTACCATTTTTTTCTTGTTTTCTGAGGTAGGCCTATAGAGCTATGAATTTCCCTTGTAGGACTGCATTCATTGTGTCCCATAGATTTTGGATTGTTTATTTTCATTGTCATTTGTTACCAGAATGTGTTTTTAAAATATTCTCTATTTTTTGTTTGTATAAAGTATTACATATGTCTTCTTTTCCCCTGATTGATCCCCACCCAGCCACATTCACCCTGTAGGACAATATCCCATCACCCCAGTGTCTGTGTCCATTGGTTATGCTAATAGGCATGCATACAAGTCCTTTGGTTGTTCTCTCACTCCCACTCCCTGCCTTCTCTCTGAAATTATACAATCTTTTCAGTGTCTTTTTGGCTCTGGATCTGCTTTTGTTTTGCAGTTTATGTTGTTCATTATATCCGACATATGAGTGAGATCAAGTGATATTTATCTTTCTCCGACTGGTTTATTTTGCTTAGCATAATTCTCTTCAGGTTCTGTCCATGCTGTTGCAAATAATAAAAGTTCCTTCTTTTTTATAGTAGCACTAGAGACCTGATGCACAAAATTCATGCAAGGGGCTTGGATCTTCATAGTCCCTGCTGTCTTGGTCCTCACAGCCTCTGCTTCCTCAGGAAGATGATTAGGCCTCCTGGTCTAATTAGCATATTACCTCTTTATTGTATAGGATAGTATTCCATTGTGTAGATGTACCACAGTGACCAGGCTGGTTTTTATTTCTTCTTTAGTCTCATTGGTAACCCAATCATTATTTAATAGCATACTATTTAGCCTCCAAGTGTTCAATTTTTTTCTTTGTTTTTATTGCAGTTGACTTCTAATTTTATCCCATTGTGATCTGAGAAGATGCTTGATATGATTTCAATATTTTTGAATTTGAAAAGACTTTGCCTGTTTCTCATTAAGTGATTTCTTTGAAAATGTACCATGTGCACTTGAGAAGAATGTATATTCTGTAGCTTTGGGGTGAAATGTTTTGAAGATGTCAATTAATTCCATCATATCTAGGAGTCATTTATGATTGCTGTTTCTTTTCTGATTTTTAGTTTAGAGGATTTATACAGTGGTATCAATGGGGTATTAAAGTCCCTGATGAAGATTGTATTGCTGTCTATCTCATCCTTGATATCCTCCAGAATTTGTTGTGTGTATTTGGGTGCTTCTATATTGGATGTATATATGTTTACCAGAGTAATATCCTCCTGTTGAATTGATCCCTTTAGTATTATGAGATGGCCCTCCTTATCTCTTGTTATGGCCTTTATTTTGAGGGACTATTTTGTAATATATAAGTATTGCTACCATAGTTTTGTTTTGTTTTTCATTTCCATTGGCCTGAAAAATTTTTTTGCATCTCTTCACTATCAGTCTATGTGAGTCCTTTTTTCTGAAGTGGGTTTCTTGTAGGCAGCAGAAATATAGGTCATGTTTTCTTATCCAGTCAGCTATGCTATGTCTTTTTACTTTTTTATTTTTTTTTTAAAATACATTTTCTTGATTTTTTAGAGTGGAAGGAAGAGGGATAGAGAGTTAGAAATATTGATGAGAGAGAAACATTAATCAGCTCCCTTTGCACACTCTCTACTGGTTATGTGCCTGAACCAAGGCACATGACCTTGACTGGAATCAAACCTGGGACCCTTGAGTCTACAGGTTGATGCTCTAGCCACTGAGCCAAACCAGTTAGGGCTACCTTATATCTTTTATTAAAACATTCAATCCATTTTTATTTTAGGATATTATTGATAGGTATTTGCTTGTCACCATTTTTATTCTTTATGTCTGTGTTCCTTCACTTTTTGTTTTGCTTTTAACAGCAATACCTTTAGAATTTCTTACATTGCTGGTTTGGTGGTAATAAATTTCCTTAGCCATTTTTTGTCTGTGAAGCTCATGACTGTAACCTCAATTATGAATGACAGCCTTGTTGGGTATACTATTTTTGGATTCAGTCCCTTGCTTTGTATCATGTTGTATATTACAGTTCATTCCCTTCTGGCCTGATATGTTTCTATTGATAATTCAGGTGAAAAGTCTAATGGGAGATCTCTTATAGGTCACTTGTCTCTCTTGGAGCCTTTATGTTTCTTACTCTGTCATTGGTGTTTGCAATTTAATTATGATGTGTCTTGGTGTTGGTCTTTTGGGGTTCATTCTATTTGGGATTCTGTGTGCCTCTTGGACTTGTGTGAGTTTTTTTTCTTCCCCAAATCAGGGAATATTTTTCCATTATTTCTTCAAACAAGTTTCCTATTCCTTCCTCAATTTCCTTTCCTTGCAACCCTATTATACAGATGTTGTTTTGTTTCATATTGCCCCAAAGCTCCATAGGCTCTCACCCTGCTTTCTAAGATTTTTGTTTTTTTTCAGTTGCCGCTCTGCTTGGGTTTTTTCTTACACCCTGTCTTCTAGCTTGCCAATGGAGTCCTCATCTTTTTCTAGTCTACTGTTGATACTTTCCATTGTGTTCTTTATTGTAGCACTGTCATTCATTTTTTATTTCCTCTTGATTCTTACACATGTTGAATTTCTCTTCCATCCTTTCCAGCATCCCTTTAACCATTGCTCTGAATTATTTCTCTGACTATTGTTTTTCTCCATTTCATTTACTTCCTTTTCTGATGATCTATCTTTTTTTTTTTTTTGGTATGGGGTTTGTTTATTTGCCTCTCCATTTTTTGCTATTCCATTGTGGTTGTTTCTATGTATTAGATCAAACTTCTATGTTACCCAGATTTTTTTGAGCTTGTATTATATAGTAGATGTTTTGTGTAAACTAGTAGTGCAATCTCTCAGGTCTTCTGGGCTGAATATTTTAGGGATGCCCCCTACTTGGGATATTTGGGTTCTCTTGGTGTAGTTGGGTCTTGAATGTTATTGTTCCATTTGTGGATGGAGTTGCCTCTCAGGGTGTCTGGTTTTGTGGTTCACTCTCTACCACATTGACTGGACAGCACAAAATACTACTCAACAAGACATGAAACAAAGTGAACAAAACATGAATGTACTCATGACACCAATAACCCCATTAAAAGTGACCACAAGAAAGAAGAAAATTAGGAGAGAGAAAAGAGAACAAAATTTATATTGAAAAAAAAAGGAAAAAAGGTAAGAGAGAAAAGAGAAAGAAGAAAAAAGAAGGGGGAAAATATACATATCTGGGGAGAAAACACCACAGAACAAACAAATCAAAAAATTCAAACAACAAGAACCCAGAAAAACAGGGGTGACAAAATCTGTAGAGGCAGTACTTATATCCAGAAACTAAAGGAATTGAAGGAATAAGGGAATGGCCATAGATCATTATAGAGGAGGTAAATAGAGAATGGGTGGATAAGAAGAAAAGATAAAAAGCAAAATAATCAATAAATAACAAATAAAACAAAACATTTTAAATTTATCTTTATATTCATTTGTTTTTTGAAAATGAGGATAGAGGACAGAGCAGATAGCCTTGAGTTTAATGAGTGAAACTAATTAAGCAATTAGGAGAAGAAGAGAGCAAGAGAGGAGATGAAAAACAAAAGCATAAAAATTGGCTAGGGAAGAAAGAGAAAAGGGAAGGGTGCATGGATTTGGAGCAGGGGAAAGGAAATTAGATATATGAGTAAGCCTACAGAGATTACAACAGTAATAATACTTCTGTAAAGCAAATAAAGACAATCATTTTAACAAGGTTAAAAAGAAATGAGAGAAAAATTAAAGCAGGGACAGGAGAAAATAAAGAGGATTAAAAAAGCAAAAAGTGTGGAAGAAAAGGGTGGGAAAAAAACAAGATAAAATAATGATTAAAAATAGAATGAAGAAAACAATCCTATCTAATAAAAGAGTAATATGCAGATTGACCATCACTCAAACACACAAGATGCCTGCCCCCATGTGGTCAAAGATCCTGCCCGCATGTGGAGACAAAATGGCCGCCACAAGATGGCCAGCAGGGGAGGGCAGTTAAGGATGACCAGGCTGACAGAGGAGGGAATTTGGGGGTGATGGGGCTTGTAGGGAAGAGCAATTGGGGGGGGACCCAGGCCTGCAGGGGAAACCAGTTGGGGGGGGTAATAAACCTGCAGGGGATAGCAGTTGGGGGGGGACTAGACCTGCAGGGGAGAGTAGTTAAGGGTGACTATGCCCACAGGGGAGGGCAGTTAGGGGCAAACAGGCTGGCAGGGGAGCAGTTAAGCATCAATCAAGCTGGCAGGGGAATGGTTAGGGGTGATCAGGCTGGCAGGCAGAAGCGGTTAGGAGAAATCAGGAAGGCAGGTAGGTGAGCAGTTGGGAGCCAGCAGTCCTGGATTGTGAGAGGGATGTCCAACTGCCTATTTAGGCAGGACTACACCGGGATTGAGCCTAAGCAGGAAGTCAGACATGCCTCGAGGGTTCCCAGATTGGAGAGGGTGCAGGCTGGGCTGAGGGACACCCCTCTTCCCCATGCACAAATTTCATGCACTGGACCTCTAGTATGAAAAAATAAAAGATTAACAAAATAAAGAAAATATATTTTTTATCTTTTAAATGAAATATTGTTCACTTCAACTGAATTTTAATGTCCCAGGGAGGCAGGTATAAGACCCCTCTCTACTGTTTTGTCTGACACTTCTCAGTTTCTTGTTAGGTATTCAGCTCTGTGTTGAAGTTCACAGTGATCCACCATTCCTCTGTGTCTGTCTCCACAGCCTTGGTTGCAAGCAGGCAGGACCAATCTGCCTGCTTTTTTTTTTTTTTTGTCTGCTTGCTGTCAGTCTTATTTACTTAAGTGCCTATTTATGACACCTGCTTTACATGGGGGTGTTGCTTTTTGGTTTCTGGGACCAAACAGTCTCTCAATTCAGTCTCTGAGGGCTCCCTGGGGCTATCCAGAGTATTTGTTTTCTCTGAAAAGCTTGAGGCTGGCTACAGATGCACTAGTTGTCCTGAGGTTGCTGGAGGGGCTGGATCTTCAGGAGAAAATGGCTGCTTCGTGTTGGAGGTTCTGGAATATGTCAATGCCAGATTCCTGGTCACCTCTCCCCATTCTGCTCCTCTCCATAGCCTTTTCCCAGCTTCCATTAAACTGAACCTCCACCTGCACTACAGCCTCAGTGAGTGTTTCTAATTTAAAGGTCCTATGAACTGGGTTTAGGGAATCAGAGCAAGGAAAATAAAAAGGTAAAACTATCATGCCACTACGAGTTTCTCTCCTCCCTGTACTGCACAGCTCACGCAGCTCTTCAAGTTGCCTTTCTGAGTGCAGCCTCTTGTGGCTGTAGACTTAGATCTAGATTCCTCAGCTGCCAGCAGCCCTGTAGACCTCGCTTCCACAGTTGATTGCTACACGTGTCCATAGGGATGTGGACTTGGTGCAGCTCAGGTTCCTTCTGAACCTCTCATCCCACTGGTTGTGTGTGTCTCTCTCTCCAGCCCAGATCCCAGATCCTACCATTCTAAAGGCATCCTCTGCCTTTTCTTGCCATGGGTTGTCTTATCAGCTGTGTTTAATTAGCCAATTCCAGGTGGATTTTATTCTATTTAATTGTTCCTTCTGATCTAGAGGATTCCAGGCCTCTATCTGTTCCATGAGAAGGTACTGAACATATCCACACATTCGGTTGCCATTTTGATACCTCCCTGACTGTTTTTATTATAGTTGATGTCCAGTTACATGACACTGTTTTCTGAGATGATGCTTAATATGATTTTAATCTTCTTGAACTTGTAGAGAATTAGTTTATGTACTAAGATGTGGTCTATCTTTGAAAATGTCTCATGTGTAGTTGAAAGAATATATATTCTATATGTTGTGGGTGAAATGTTCTTTAAAAGTCAATTATTTCCATCTGATCCATTGTGTCCTTTAGGATCACTGTTTCCTTGTTGAATATTTATCTAGAAGATCTTTCCAGTGATGTCATTTGGGTATTAAAATCCTCTACTATGATTGTATTGTGGTAAATATCTTCCTTGATATCTTCTAGAAGTTTCTTGTATATGTTTGGAAGTTCCTGTATTGGGTGCATATATGTTTACCAGAGTTATATCTGTCTGTTGTATCGATTACTTGACTATAATGAAGGGTGATAACTGTGTCTTGTTATGGCTTTGACTTTGAAGTTTATTTTGTCAGATGTGAGTATTGCTACACCAGCTTTTTTTTTTTTTCATTTGCATTTGCCTGGAAAATTTTTTCCATTCCTTCAGTTTTATTCTGTGTGAGTCTTTTGTTCTGAGTAGAGTTTCTTGTACACAGCATACATATGAGCCATGATTTCTTATCTATTCACCTACTCTATATATATGGAATTAAGCATGTAGGCAATTTACATTCAAGGTTATTATTGACTAGAGTCCCAGTGCACTAAATTTGTGCATGGGGATGGAGGTGTCCCTCAGATCAGCCTGCACCCTCTCCAATCTGGGAACCCTCGAGGCATGTCTGACTGCCCGTTTAGTCCCAATCCCAGTAGGCTCAGGCATAAATGGACAGTCAGACATGCCTCTCACAAACCAGGACTGCTGGCTCCCAACTGCTCACCTGCTTGCCTTCCTAATTTCCCCTAACTGCTTCTGCCTGCCAGCCTGATCACCCCCTAATCACTCCCCTGCCAGCCTGATTGATGCCTAACTACTCCCCTGCCAGCCTGTTTGCTCCTAACTGCCCTCACCTGCAGGCCTGGTCACCCTTAACTGCTTTCTCCTGCAGGCCTAGTCCCTCCCAACTGCTCTCCTCTGTAAGCCTGGGTCCTCCCAAATGCCCTTCCATGAAGGCCTGGGTCCTCCCAACTGCTCTTCCATACAGGCCCAGTCACCCCCAACTTCCCTCCTCTGCCAGCCTAGTCACCCCTAACTGCCCTCCCCTGCAGGCTTGATCGCTCCCAAGTGTCCTCCCCTGCTGGACTTATCACCCACAACTGCCTTGCCTTCCAGGCCTGGTCCCTCCCGACTGTGCTCCCTTGCTGGGAATCTTATGGCATCCATTTTGTGTCCACAAGGGAGCAGGATCTTTGACCACACGAGGGCAGCCATCTTGTGTGTTGGAGTGATGGTCAATCTGCATATTACTCTTTTATTAGATAGTATGGAGGCCTGGTGCATGGGTGGGGGCCAGCTGGTTTGCCCTAAAAGTGTCCTGGATCAGAGCAGGGGTTCCCTTGAGCCATGGCCTGGGCGAGGGGTCTGTGGTGGTTTGCAGGACAGCAATGCTTCCAGGTGACCCAAGCATAGGCCCTGGTATCTGGGATTTATTTATCTTCTATAATTGAAACTTTGTAGCCGGGAGTGAAGCCAAGCCTCCTGCTTGCTCTGTGGTGGCAGCCATTAATGTAGGGGTTTATTTATCTTCTATAATTGAAACTTTGTAGCCTTGAGCAGAGGACTGGGCCCACCAGGCAGGTGGAAAGCTTGGTTTCCTCCATTTCCGGGAGCAACTCAAGCCTCCTGTTCTTTCCAGTTCAGTGGCTGCTGCCATTTTTGTTGTAGTTTATTTATCTTCTGTCATTGAAACTTTGTAGCATTGAGTGGAGGCCTAAGCCAGCAAGGGCAGGTGGAAAGTTTGACTTCCTCCATTGCCAGGGAAACCCAAGCCTCCCTCCTACTCTCCTTGGCCACAGCCATCTTCATTGGATTTATTTGCATATTCACTCCTGATTGGCTTTTGGGCATGGCTTTGTGGGCATGGCTTGTGAGTGTAGCAGAGGTATGGTCAATTTGCATATTACTCTTTTATTAAATAGGTACTTATTTCTTCCCATTTTTATTGCTTTGTGTCTGTGTTTTTCTCTTTCTATTTCTTCTTCAGTCTCTTTAGCATGTTTTGAAGTGTTGGTTTTGTAGTAAAAGTTCTTTTAGCCTTCTTTTTGGTCTGTAAAGCTCTTTATTTCACCTTTGGTTTTGAATGATAACTATGGTAGATAAAGTAGTCTTGGGTTAAGTCCCTTGGTTTTTATTACTTTGTATACTTCATGCCACTCTCTTCTGGCTTTAACTGTTTTTATTGAGAAATCAGCTGACACTTTAATGGGAACTCCCTTTTAGCTAACTTTCTGTCTCTCATAAATTTTAGGATTCTTTTTTTTTTGTCTTTAATGTTTGTATTATTATGTGCCTAGGTGTGGGTCTTTTGAGGTTCATCTTGACTGGGAGTCTCTATGTTTCTTGAGCTTGAGTGACTTTTTCCTTAACCAGGTTAGGGGAATTTTCTGCCATTATTTCTTCAAACATGTTTTCTATTTCTTACTTGGGCTCTTCTCCTCCTGGGACCTCTATGATCCAAATGCTATTGCATTTCATGTTTTCCCAAAGCTCCCTTAAACTTTCCTTTTGCTTCCCCCACACACACACACACTTGTTGCTTTGAATGGGTGTTTTTTCCTGCCTTGTATTTTAATCCAGTGATTTGTCCAGAGCTTCTTCTAGTCTACTGATGAATCCTCCTAGGGTGTTATTTATTTCATTTCATTTCTAATTGATTCTTATTTATTGTTTCAACGTTACTTTTCATGTTAGTGTAGCTCTATTTAAGTCCCTTATCATTCTCATTAAGTCCTTTGTAGTTTTCATTGAAATGTTTGAAGACCCTTATTATCATTATTCTGAATTTTTTATAGGACAAATTGCTCACCTCCATTTCATTTTCTTCCTTTTATGGTGATTTCTCATTTTCTTTCCTTTTCTCCCATTTTTGTTGTCCCTTTTGTATTTGTTTCTCTGTATATCTAACTGATATAACTCCCAGACTTTGTAGGGTGGTCTCATGTAATAGGTGTTTTGTGGGACCCAATAGTCCAATTTCTTAGATCTCCTGAGCTGAGTGCTTTAGGAAGTCATTGCTTGATTTATTTGGGTTCTCCTGTTGTAGATGGTTCTTGAATGTTATTGTCCCATTTGTGGATGTAATCTCCTCCTCTCAGGCTGGCTTACCAAGTGGCTCACCCCCAACTATGTCTTGTGAACTTTTGTGAAGGTGCTGACAAAACAGAATAAAATACAGCACAACAAAATGTGAAACAAACAAAAACAAAAACCTAAAAGCTGCACAAGACCACTTCAGCAACAACAAAAGCAACCCCCAGATAAAAGAGAGCATTGGGAAAGAGAAAAGGGGGCAAGAATTATAGAAAAAAAAGAGAGAAAAAAATATGAGAAAAAATAACAAAACAACCAATCAAACAAAAAAATCCATACAAACAAAAAACAAAACAAAACAAAGAGAAAAAAGGAAGGGGTTGAATAAAAAGGAATATGTATGTATTGAGCTGAAATAAAGAAAATAAGAATAAATAATTAGGGGAATAAGGGAGGAAATAGTTTAAAATAAAGGAGAAAGAAATGAAAAGCAAAAATATTAAAATGGAAAATAGAAAAGAAAGAGTTATCCAAAATAAGAAAAGTAAAATTATGAGGTAACAAGAGAAAAGGAAAAGAGAGGAAGAGAGGAAAATTATATAGGAAAAAGGAAGAGGAAAATTAGATATATGAACAAAACAATAGAGAATAGAATAATAATAACTTTAATAAAGCAGATAAGTAAATAAGATAATTTTTAAAAATAAAGGATATAAAAATTAGAAAAGGAAAGGAAAATAAAAAAAGAGAAGAAATAAGATAATGAAAGAACAAAAAATAAATTGAAGCAATGTTCTTTTCAGCCTAGTTTAGTTCTGATCCTATTATTCTGATGACTGTGGCTTACTGTTCTGTCTGGCAATTATGGGCTTCTCATGAGGTACTTAGGAGCTAACCACTATTAGGAATTGTCTATTTTTGGCTTTCAGCAACCTGTTTGAAGCCCCAAGCGATCCACAGTTTGTGTCTGTCTCCACAGGACTTGGCTGCAAGTAAGAGAGGCCAAACTGCCCTCTAAAGTGGGTCCAGAGCTGGGTCAGCAAACTTCCCCTGGTTCCTCCAGCTCTGCCTCTGCCCATTTTTGCCTGCTAGCCAGCTGTTAATCTTAATTACTCAAAAGTCTGTTTCTTAAAAGACTTTAGGTGGTGGAGGTGCTGTTCAGATTTCAGGGAATGTGGTGGGTGTGTTTCCCTGTCCCAGAGCTACTCCTCTGCAAGAGGTCCAAAATATTACTCTGCCCTTAGTTGGAAAGAGACAATCCAATAAGAATGGCTGGAAACCTGGAATTTCTATCAGCTCTCCTGTGGGGAGAAATTACCAGTCACTTTCCTGGGATAGTGGGTCAGAAGTCCCCTCTCTCAATCCAGTCACTGAAACTCCGAGTCTATTTAGACCATTATGTTTCACCTTTGCTTTTGTTTCCTCTGAAAAGGTAAAAACAAAACAAAACAAATCAAAACATGGAGTGGCAGGCAGGCCTCCTGAGGTTTGCACAGGCTGTGTCACCTAGGTAGGTGTTGTTGTCTTTTTTTTTTTTCTTTACCTGCCCTGCTGCCACTGGGAGCAATTAGCTTCTCTCAGGAAAAATAGCCATTTTGATTCGGGCACCTACAACCAAATGATTCTGGCTGCTTCTTTTCCCAGTATCCCTGCAGTGCTTCCTCCCCGCCCCCGCCCCCCCCCCCCCCCCCCACACACACCAGTCTCTCTTTAGGCACCTGAAGTCCATGCCTTTATCCCTGTACCAATACATTGGGTGAGTAGCTGCAAATGAAAACTCCTGTGCTCTGGGTTTAGAGAAAAACAAAAATGCAAGTGGCTTTTTCTTCAAATGGCTCTAGTCTACAGACTCCAAATTCTGCCTTAGCCAGCAGTCCTACCACCTTTCATGGCTGGATATTACTTGGGCCACAAGTGTCAGCTCTGGTGCTGTGGGCTGTGGAGTCCAACTTGGATTCTGGGCCTCTGTCTTCTGGGAAGAACAGATCCTCCCATAACCTAATGTTCCCTCCTCATTTGGCCCTCCAATCTGCTGCCTCTGATAACTATATCAGCTCCTCTTGCCACCTTGCCCTTCTTTCTGGTCTCCAGGTATTTTCTGCCCTTCCTTGATATGTCTTCTCTACAGCTGGACCTCAGTTGGTAATTCCAGGTGAAAGTTTTCCAATTCAGTTGCATTTCCAGTTTAGCCCTGGATGGAAGTGTACAACATGTCAGCCTATTCAACCACCATTTCCCAAGTCCCAAAATATCTACTCTTCAGACTGAAATGCAAGACTATGTATTTTTCTATGTCCCCAACCTTCTAGATAATCTGTCAGGCAGAATTGATTTACTATAGTGTTGAAATCAAACATTAAAAGGATAAGGGTAAATAATTTGCAGGCATGGATGAAAAAAGGAGCCACATGATAACCTTACTAGTACAAGCTCAGGGAAGGTCTACATGGCAGTCTTGCAAACTCAAAAACCTAAAGTAACCACAAAGGATGGTCTAAAATTAAAATTTTAACTAAAAGCAGTTTATAGTGGGTAGTCATGTCCTAGGCGAATATCTTTCCTGACAAAGGTCAACCTTTATCTTAACTGTGTCTATTGTCTTTTTGCATCTAAGATAACATACCTATGAAATGTCTGGGTAACTTGTAACTTTCCCTTTTCCGGACCCCTCAGGGCACAACTAAATGAGCATGGGTGCCAGGCTAAGATCACAAATTCCTTCATTGTTATTGTTGTCATGTTAATTGTTGACTGTTAACTATTCTGTACCCACCTAAGTAAAAGAATTATGTGTCTATCATTTTACTTTTTACCTAATTATAGAGGTTCCCTCCACCCCACACTTTGCTTTCTCCTGCCTTCCTAATCTATCACCAATGGATTTCATGTAACCCACTTGTCTCCTTTTATTGTAATGTATAAAACAAGGTAAAAAAGTACCATTCTCTGGCGCATTATCCCAATCTGTGAAGATTCTGTGTAGCTAGTAATGGACATTACTTTGAATAAAGCACTTATTTTTAATGGTGAAATACTTGCAATATCCTTTTAAAAAATATATTTTATTGATTTTTTACAGAGGATGGGAGAGGGATAGAGAGTTAGAAACATGGATCAACTGCCTTCTGCATACCCCCTACTGGAGATGTGCCTGAAACCAAGGTACATGCCCTTGACTAGAATCGAACCTGGGACCCTTAGTCCACAAGCCAACACTCTATCCACAAAGCCAAACTGGTCAAGGCTAAATAAAACACTTTTGATATTTCTCTTGAAATTATCATGTTTTCCTTGATTATAAAATCCATATTGTTAACCGGTACACCTCGTAAGTGGGCACCAGGTCTTTGAGGATCTCTTGAGACAACCCCTTTGGTTCCATATCTCTTCCGTCCACCTTGTGTGACCTTGCATTTATGGCTGCATCCACCTCCTCCACAGTGGCATAATTGACAAACCCAAAGCCTATAGGATGCTTGGTGTTTGGATCTCATCATGGCATAGTCTATGAGCATTCCCCATTGCTCAAAATGGCTCCTCAGACTCTCATTGGTTGTTTCAAAGCTCAAACCTTTGATAAAGATCTTCCGCAGCTGCTCTGGCTCTTTAAGAGACTCTGACTTAGACATGACAACTACAAGAGGGGAGATTCCAATCATGCTTACTCTGTGGTGTCCACCAGCAAAAAGTAATTATCTAAATTTCAGCATTGCTTTTATTTTAGTTTGTCCTTCTGAGAGGTCATTATTGGTGTATAAAAATGCCCTCCATCTCTGGATGTTAAATTTGTATCTTGATACTTTGCCAGATTCATTTATTAAATCTAGTAGATTTTTTGGTGGAGTTTTTAGTGTTTTCTATATACAATATCATTTCATCTGCAAATAACGATGGTTTTACTTCTTTCTTTCCAATTTGGATGCCTTTCATTTTATCTTCTTGTCTGATCTCTGTGGTTGGGACTTCCAGTACTATGTTGAATAAGAGTGATAAAAATAGGCATCCCTTTCTTGTTCTTGTTCTTAGGGGGAAGGATTTTAGTTTTTGCCCATTGAATATGATGTTGGCTGTAGGTTTCTCATATGTGGCCTTTATTGGGTTGAAGAATGACCCTCTTTTCCCATTAGGTTGAGTTTTTATGAAAAAAAAATGGGTGCTAGATTTTATCAAATCCTTTTTCTGCATCTATTGATATAATCATGTGATTTTTATCTTCCAATTTGGTAATGTGATATATCACATTTATTGACTTGTGAATATTGTACCAGCCTTGTATTCTTGGAATAAATCCCACTTGGTCATGTTGTATGATCTTTTTAATATATTGCTGGATCCAATTTGCTAATATTTTGTTGAGGATTTTAGCATCTATGTTCATCAGGGATGTTGCCCTATAATTATCTTCCTATGTATTTTCTTTTTTTTTTTACAATTTTAAAATATATTTTTATTGATTTCAGAGAGGAAATTAGAGAGAGAGAGAAATAGAAACATAAATGATGAGAGAATCATTGATCAGCTGCCTCCTGCATGTCCCCCACTGGGGATCAAGCTCAAAACCTGTGCATGTGCCCTTGACCAGAATTGAACTTGGGACCCTTCATTCCACAGGCCGATCTTCAATCCACTTAGCTAAACTAGCTAAGGCTGTATTTTCTTTATCTAGTTTTAGAATTAAGATAATTCTAGCCTCATAAAAAAAGATTGGAAATCTTTCTTCCTCTTATATTTTTGGAATAGTTTGAGGAAGATGGATGTTAATTCTTTTTTGAATGTTTGGTAGAACCTCCTGTAAAACCATATAGACTGGGATTTTTGTTTGCTGGGATAATTTTTCTTATCCCTGCTTCTATTTCATCAGTTGTTATTGGCCTGTTCAGGTTTTCTGATTCTCCCTGGTTGAGTTTTGGGATATGGTGTGTTTCTAAGAATTTGTCCTTTTGTACAGTTTGTTGGTATGTATTTTTCATTGTTTTCTTTTAATCCTTTATATTTCTGTGGTGTTAGTTATTATTTCACCTCTTTCATTTCTGATTTTATTTATTTACATCCTCACTCTTTTTTTTCTTAATGAGTCTCGCTAAAGGTTTATCAATCTTGTTTATCATTTCAAAGAACCACTTTTTGGTTTCATTGATCTTTTGTATTGTTCTATTTCATTTATTTCTGCTCTGATATTTATTATTTCCTGCCTTCTTCTTACTCTGCACGTTTTCTTGTTGCTCCCTTTCAATTCTTTAAATTGTAGGGTTAGATAATTTATTACCATTTTTCCTTGTTTTGTGAGGTAGGCCTGCAGAGCTATGAACTTTACTGCTTTCATTGCATCCCCTAGATTTTGTATTGTTTGTTTTCATTGTCATTTGTTACCAGGATGCTTACTCTTGGGTTTCTTGTTGCTCTCTTTCTTACTCTTTTGTTACAGTGTTAGACAATTTGTTAGAGATTTGTTGTATTTTTTGAGGTAGACCTCTAGTGCTATAAACTTCCCTCTCAGGAATGGGAAGTGTCCATAGATTTGTGTTTGTTGTGTGTTCATTTTCATTTGTTTTCAGAAAATTTTTATTTATTCCTTGATTTCATCCATAACCCATTCACTATTTAATAACATGCTATTTAATTGCCATGTGATTGAATCTTTTTGTGTGTTTTTACTGCAGTTTTCTTGTCCATTCAGCTATTCTATGTCTTTTTATTAAATGTACTAGAGGCCTGGTACATGAAATTTATGCAGGGAGGGGCCCTCAGTCTGGCCTGTACCTCTCTAATCCAGGACCCCTCGGTGGATGTCTGACTGCTGGTTTAGGTTTAATCCCTGTGATTTGGCCTAAACTGGCAGTAGGATATCTCTCTCACAATCTGGGACAGCTTGCCTGCCTGAATGCCTGATCACCCCTAAATGCCTCTACCTGCTGGTCTGATGTCCCTAACTGCTCCCCTGCTGGTCTGATTGGCCCCTAACTGTTCTCCCCTGCCAGCCTGATTGCCTCTAACTACTCTCCTCTACCGGCCTGATCACCCCTAACTGCTGTCCTCTGCTGGCTTGATTGCCCCTAACAACCTCTGCCTTCATCCCCACCACCATGGCTTTGTCCAGAAGGACATCCAGAAGATATCTGGTCTAATTAGCATATTACCCTTTTATTAGTATAGATTTGGATGACATTGTATAATATCCTATATAATAAAAGCCTAATATGCTAAATGTCTGGTCATCTGATCATTCATTCAACCAATCAAAGTATAATCTACACTAATAAAAGAGAAACATGCAAATTAACCATCACTCTGCTACACCAACCAGCCAAATCAGGAACAAGTATGCAAATTAACCCAACTAATATGGCAGCCACCATGGAGCTGGAGTGAGCAGGAGGCTTGGGTTGCCCCAGCGATGGAGAAAGCCAAGCTTTCTGCCCTCCCTGGCCAGCCCTGGCTTTTGCTCAAGGCTACAAAGTTTCAATTACAGAAGATAAATAAAACCCAGATACCTGCTTCCAGCCAGCCCTGGCCTCTACTCAAGGAGGTGCTGAAAAAGAAAAGAAAAAGAAAAAAAGCCTCTTACCCAGGCTGGCCACACCCCCAAACAGTCATCAGCCCTCACCCAGGCTGGCCAGGCACCCCAGTGGAGACCCCCACCTTGAAGGGGGTGAGGCCAGCCTGCAAACATTCCTCATCCCCTTACCCAGTCTGCCCACACCTCCATGGCCCAATCCCTATAAACGGGCAGTTGAATATCCCTCAAGGGGTCCCAGATTGGAAAGGGTGCAGGCTGAGCTGAAGGAACCCCCGCCCCCATACATGAATTGTGAGCATTGGGCCTCTAGTATGCTAATGATATGGTAAGGCTGCTCAACCACTTGCTATGAAAGGCACTGACCACCAGGGGGCAGACAGTTGACCAGTCAACCAGTTGCTATGGTGTGCACTGATCACCAGGGGCAGAAGCTGTGACTTTTAGGTTAGCTTGCTTCTGGGGTCCAACCTATTGGAAGTAAGACAGGCAAGACACACCCTGGAGCCCTCCACAGTCCCTCCCCAGCTGGCTAACCTCCCACCTCCCTCTCCTGCCCTGATCATGCACCCATGCAGTCCCTCGGCCTGGCCTGCATCCTCTTGCAATCCAGCACCCCTCAGAGGATGTCAGAGTGCTCATTTCAGCCTGATCCTGCAGGCCAGGCTGAGGGACCCCACTGGCACATGAATTTATGCACCAGGCTTTTAGTGACTATATAGCTTTCAAATGCACATTTCTATGATGCATGATTTTCATGTTACATTGTGTGCCCAACACTTAAAAATTTAATGAAATCACCATGAAAGTTTCAATTATATTTTTTAAATAAATAGAACAAAAAGTCATCATATTTGTATGGAACCACATCAGTCCTCAAATTACAATAGCAATCCTGAGGGGAAAAAAAGGAAGACAGAGGTATATCATTCCCTGGTTTCAAATTATACTAGAAACTGAGAAAAATAAAAAAAGCCTGTTATCAGAAAAATACACACAGACCAATCAAAAAGAATTAAGAAATCAAAAATAAACTCACATCTATTTGAGCAAATAATCTTTGACAGAGGAGTCAAAAACAGATGGAGAAAAGAAAACATCTTCAACAAATGCTTCTGGGAGAATTGGAAAATCACCTACCCTATGTCTTTTGATTGGAGTTCAGCCATTTACATTTAAAGTAATTATTGATAGGTACATACATATTCCTATTTTATTTCTTTTTTACCTTCTTTGTTGAGAGTATTACAGACATCTCCCCCCTTTTCCTCCTTACTCCTATATTCATAGTAGCATTATTTACAACAGCTAAACAACCACCCAATTCCTGCTCCACCCCAGGCCTTCATCACCCTATTGTCTGTGTTAATGGGCAATGCATATACATATGAATATAAGTTCTTTAGTTGATCTCCCACTCTCCTCCCTTCCCTCTAAGATTATACAGTTTGATCCTATGTCTTTGGATCTATTCCGTTCATTAGATTCCACATATAAGTGGTATCATGTGATATTTGTCTTTCTCTGATTAGCTTATTTCACCTTGCATAATACTCTATTGGTCCCTTCATGCTGCTGCCAAGGTTAAGAGATCCTACTTTTTCATAGCTGCATAGTATTCCATTGCATGAATGTACCAAAGATTTGTTTATCCATCATCTCCTGATGGGCACTTGGACTGTTACCAGATCTTAGCTATTATAAATAATGCTGTTATGAAAATAGGGGTATATATATTCATTCTTATTGGGGCATCAAGATTCTTAGGATATATTCTTATAAGTGGGTACACTGGGTCAAATGGCAGTTCTATTTTTAATTCTTGAGGAAGTGCCTCAATGTTTCCCATAGTGGCTACATCAGCCTACATTCCCACCAGCAGTGTACTAGGGTCCTTTATTCTCTACATCTTTACCAGAATTTGTTGTTTGTTGATTAATTGACAGTAGCCATTCTGACAGGTGTGAGGTGATACCTCATTGTAGTTTTAATTTGCATTGCTCTGATGATTAATGATATTGATCATTTTTTCATATGTCTTTTGGTCATTAATATGTCCTCTTTGCAGAAGTGTCTATTCAGGTCCTCTGTACACTTTTTAATTGGATTGTTTGCCTCACTTTTGTGGAGTCATATGAATATTTTATATAATTTGAAGATTTTCAGATGTATCATTGGCAAGTATGTTCTCCCATTCAGTAGGTTCCTTTTTCATTTTGATGTTAGATTTTTGTTTGTTTTGTTTTGTTTTGTTTTTTACTTTTTCTTCAATAGCCTTTTTTTGGTTGTTGTTTTTTTTTACTTTTTTTAATTTTTATTAATTTTTTATACATATCTCCCCATTGACCCCCCTCCCTCCCAGGCATACCCCAACCCCCCAGTGTCTATGTTCATTGGTTATGCTTATATGCATGCATACAAGTCCTTTGATTGATCTCTTACCTACCTCACCTAACTTTAATCTTCCTGCTGTAATTTCACAGTCTGTTTGAAGCTTTACTGTCTCTGTATCTATCCTTTTGTTTTTTGTGGGTGTTTTTTTTTCTGTCCAGAAGCTTTTCAGTCTGATGTAGTCCCATTTGTTTTTTTCCTTTTATTTTTCTTGCCCTAGGGGATGTAGTCATGAAACCATAGCAAATCATAGAGAAAACATATCTATTTTATTCTTTGTAATTTTCTCCTTCTTCTCCTTCTCCTCCTTCTTCTCCTCCTTCCCCTTCTCCTCCTCCTCCCCCTCCTCCTCCTCCTCCTCCTTCTTCTTTCTTCTTCTTCTTCTTCTTCTTCTTCTTCTTCTTCTTCTTCTTCTTC
>JAAGEH010000029.1:23648372-23698445 GCA_011751065.1 Lasiurus cinereus | reverse complement strand
TCTTCTTCTTCTTCTTCTTCTTCTTCTTCTTCTTCTTCTTCTTCTTCCTCCTTCTCCTTCTTCTTCTTCTTCTTCTTCTTCTTCTTCTTCTTCTTCTTCTTCTTCTTCTTCTTCTTCTTCTTCTTCCCTCTTCCTCCTCCCCCCCTCCTCCCCCTCCTCCTCCTCCTCCTCCTCCTCCTCCTCCTCCTCCTCCTCCTCCTTTTCCTCCTCCTCCTCCTCCTTCTTTGTCTTTCTTCTTCTTCTTCATTTCTTTTTCTATTTCTTGTAATACTTGTTTGGTGGTATTGAACTCCTTTTTCATCTCAAATCTCTTCAGCTTGCTCTTGTGATTCCTAGTTCTAGGATATCTCAAAGCCTCTCCTGCAGATTCAAACCTTTTTATTCCATACTTCAGGTAGCCTTAGACTTCACCTAGTCTCAGATAAAAATTGCCATGTGTTATCATCAACATCTACCTATTATTGGAAACTATAACTAAAGCACTTGTCTTGCTCCATTGCTAGTTTTGTTTCAAGTCCAAATAACTAGTTACATCTGTATACTAGTTCTAAGTCTTTGCTTATGTTGTTTTAAAATTCCCTGACTTTGATGCATAGTAGTTGTGCCACAAATTGGGATTGTCTTTAAAATATTTTTCTGATGACTAAGGGAAATGTTATAATATGTATGATAAATTGCATGAGTTTGAAATATCTTTGTGTTTTGGAATAATCAAGACAGACTTTCTGATGGAGACTGAAATTGAATCTTGCCCTGAAAATTAAACAGGATTTGTACTACAGTGGTACCTCGAGATACGAGTGCCCTAACATACGAGATTTTTGAGATACAAGCTGTGGAGCGAGTGATTTTTGCTTTGAAATATGAGCAACATTTGAGATAGGAGTAATCGCAAGGATTGGCGGGCTGCACACGACCCACCAGTTTACCTTGACTTGAATGTCTCATAGTTTCCAATGCCTCAAGATTACAGAACGAATTAAACTCGTATCTCGAGGTACCATTGTAATTGATAGGAGAATGAATTGGATTTACAGATTTGTGGCACGGCATGAGCAAAAGTGCAGAGATGGGAAAAGAAAAATATCTGCTTCTATGGAACATATTTTATCTGCTTTTATGAAGACCTTTTATTGGGATGGCTTGGGTGACTTAAAAGCTGTGAGTGTATTAACATACTCCAGATTTGATTAAGTATGGTTATATGGAGGAACTCTATCCAGTTTGGAAGAGATAGGCTGAGTCAATAACAAGCAATGGTCAAAAGCCTTATCACACAATTATTTAATGGTTAAGCATTGATGCACTGATTTAAATCTTTATTGTTGAAAGTATTACATAGGTCCTCTTTTTTTCCCTTTAACCTCTTCCAACTCACTCCCACCCTCACCACCCCATTGTCTGTGTCCACAGGTTATGCATATATGCATACAAGTTTATTGGTTAATCTCTTCCCAACCACCCTTCCCTGCCTTCCCTCTGAGGTGATTTAACTATTTATTATAACACTGAGGACTCAAGTTCTTTTGTGAGCCCACATAGAGGCATATGCATGGGAGAATTTGCTACCTGAAGTTCAGAGAGATAAAGCAACTTCCTCAGTATCACTAAGTAAAGTATGGTGCCAGTATTCAAACCTAGGTCTGTCTAGCTTTTTATGCAAAATCCTTATTGTTGAAAGTATTACTTATATCCCTTTTTCCCCAATTGAACTCTCCCAGACCACCCCTCATCCCTCTCCAAGGCCTTCACTACCCTATTGTCTGTGTCCTTGAGTTATAAATATATATATATATATATATATGCATACAAGTTCATTGGTTGATCTATTCCCACTCACACACCCTCCCCTGCCTTCACTCTGAGTTTTGACAGTCTGTTTAATGCTTCTGTGTCTCTGGATCTATTTTTGTTAATCAGTTTATGTTGTTCATTGTATTCTACATATGAGAGAGATCATATATCTTTCTCTGACTAGCTTATTTTGCTCAGCATACTGCTCTCCAGGTTCATCAATGTTCCTGAAATTTGTAAGAGTTCTTTTTTTTACAGCTGCATAGTATTCTATTGTATAGATATACCACAGTTTTTTAATCCATGATCTGCTAATGGGAACTTAATTTATCTCCAAATCTTAGCTATTGTAAATTGTGCTGCTGTGAATACAAGGGTGCATATATTCTTTCTTACAGGTGTTTCGAATCCTTTAGGATATATTCCTGGAAGTGGGATCAGTGAGTCAAATGGGAGTTCCATTTTAAATTCCTTGAGGAAACTCAATACTGTTTTCCACAGAGGTTGCACCAGTCTGCATTTCCACCAGAAGTGTACATGGATTCCCTTTTCTCTACATTCTTGCCAACACTTGTCCTTTGTTGATTTGTTAATGATAGCCATTCTGACAGGTGTGAGGTGGTACCTCGTTGTTTTGATTGGCATCTCTCAGATGATTAATGACTTTGAGCATTTTTTCATGCCTTTTGGCCTTCTCTATGTCCCCTTTCAAGAAGTGTCTATTTAGGTCCCTTGTCTATTTTTAATTGGACTATTTACCTTCCTTTTGTTAAGTTGTATGAGTTCCCTATAAATTTTGGAGATTAAACCCTTATTAGATGTATCATTGGCAAATATGTTCTTCCATGCAGGGGGATCTCTTTTATTTTGTTGATGGTTCCTTTTGCTGTCCAGAATTTGATGTAATTCAATTTGTTCATTTTCTCCTCAGTTTCCATTGTCCTAGGACAGTGGTCAGCAAACTGTGGCTTGCAAGCCACATGTGGCTCATGGGCCACAGTTTGCCCCTCTGTTGACTAATGAGTTTGCCAACCACTGTCCTAGGAGATGTATCAGGTAAACTTATCCCTATGAGAGATGTTTGAGATTTTGTTGCCTATCATTTCTTCTAAGATTTTATGGTTTTACGACTGACAGTTAAGTCTTTTATCCATTTGAGTTTGTTTTGGTTTGTTGTGTAAGTTGATGGTTTAGTTTCATTTTTGCATATATCTGTTTTTTTTAACACCACTTATTAAAGAGACTGTCTTGACTCCATTGTATGCTCTTGCCTCCTTTATCAAATATTCATTGAGAAGAATGCCTTAGGTTGATTTCTAGATTCTCTGTTCTATTCCATTGTTCTATTTGCTTGTTCTTATTCCAGGAACAGGCTGTTTTATTATAGTAGCTTTGTAGTATTACTTGATATCTGGTATTGTGATTTATCCAATTTTGTTCTTCTTTCTCAAGATTGCTGTGGCTATTTGAGGACTTTTGGTTCCATATAAATTTTTGGAGTCTTTATTCTAGATCTGTGAAATATGGCATTGGTATTTTAATAGGGATTGCATTGAATGTATTGCTTCCTTTGGATAGTATGGACATTTTAATTATGTAGACTCTACCAATCCATGAACACGGTATATTCTTCCACTTGTGTATATCTTCCTCTATCTCTTTTTTCAACATCCTGTAGTTTTCTGAGTACAGCCCTTTTATCTCCATGGTTAAATTTATTCCTAAGTGTCTTAATTTTTTTATGCAATAATAAATGGGAATTTTTTTTAGTTTCTCTTTCAGAGAGTTTATTATTAATGCATAAAAATACCAATTCTTTCTGCATATTAATTTTAAAACCTGATATGTTGCCAAATTCACTTATTAAATCTAGTAGTTTTTCAATAAAGCCTTTACGGTTTTTTCAAATTTTTTTTATTGATTAAGGTATTACATATGTGTCCATACCTCCCATTGTGCCCCCACCCCACGCTCATACATGCCCTCACCCCCCAGTGTCTTGCATCCATTTGTTAAGCTTATATGCATGCATACATGTTCTTCAGTTGATCTCTTACCTCCCCCATCCCACCCCAGTTTTCCCACTGCAATTTGACAGTCTGTTCAATGCTTCTCTGTCTCTGTATCTATCTTTTTGTTCATCAGGTTATAATGTTCTTTATTATCCATAACTGAGTGAGTTCATGTGGTATATTTCTTTCACTTCCTGGCTTATTTCACTTAGCATAATGCCCTCCAGTTCCATCCATGCTGTTGCAAATGGTAAGAATTCCTTCTTTTTAAAAACAGTGTAGTATTCCATTGTGTAGATGTACCATAGTTTTCTAATCCACTCATCTGCTGATGGGCATTATATCATATTATCTGTGACAATTTTACTTCCTCCTTTCCAATTGTGATGTAATTTATTTCTTCTTATTGTCTGAATGTTATGTCTAGCACTTCCAGTACTATGTTGAACAGGAGTAGTGAGAGTGGGCATCACTGTCTTGTTCCTGTTCTTAGGTGAAATAGTTTTAGTCTTTGACCATTGAATATTATGTTGGCTTTAGATTTGTCATATAAGGTTTTTATTATGTGAAAGTATGTTCCCTCCATTCCCACTTTGCTGAGAGTTGTTTTTTTTTTTTTAAATCAGGAAAGGGTATTGGATTTTGTGGAATGCTTTTTCTGCATCAATTGATATAATCATGTGATTTTTGTCTTGCAATATGTTAATGTACTGTATCACATTTATTTGTTTTTGGATACTGTGCCTGCCTTGCATACCTGGAAATAAATCACACTTGGTAAAGGTGTGTGATCTTTCTAATGTAAGGTTGAATCCAATTTGCCAAAATATTATAGAAGATTTTAGCATCTATGTGCATCAAAGATATTGGCCTGTAATTGTCCTTCTTTGCAGTGTCTTTATCTGGTTTTGTGATAAGGCTAATGCTGGCCTTTTAGAAATAGCTTGGAGGTGTTCCTTCCTTCCTCTTGAATTTTTTTGGAATAGTTTGAGAAAGATAGGTGCTGTAAGTTGTGTATTTTTTTAAATTACTGCTTCAATGTTATCACTTGTTATTGGCCTATTCAGGTTTTCTGATTCATCCTTGCTGGGTTTTAGAATATTGTATTTTTCTGAGAATTTGTCCATTTCATCAAGGTGGTCCAGTTTGTTGGAATAAAGTTGCTTCTAGTATTTCCTTACCATCCTTTGTATTTCTGTGGTGTCAACTATTACTTCACTTCTTCCATTTCTGAATTTATTTATCTTGATTCTCACTTTTCTTTTTGATAAGTCTAGCTAACAGTTCACCAATCTTGTTTATCTTTTCAAAGAACAAGTTCTTATTTCATTGATTTTTTGTATTGTTTTCTTAGTCTCTATTTCATTTATTTTTTAATTTTTATACATATCTCCCCATTGCCCCCCCTCCCTCTCAGGCATAACCCAACCCCTCAGTGTCTATGTTCATTGGTTATGCTTATATGCATGCATACAAGTCCTTCGATTGATCTCTTATCTATCTCACCTAACTTTAATCTTCCTGCTTTAATTTCACAGTCTGTTTGAAGCTTTACTGTCTCTGAATCTATCCTTTTGTTCATCAGTTTATAATGTTCTTTATTATCCACAAATGAGTGAGAACATGTGATGCTTCTCCTTCATTGACTGGCTTATTTCACTAAGCATAAGGCTCTCCAGTTCCAACCAGGTTGCTGCAAATGGTAAGAATTCCTTCTTTTTAATGGCAGCATAGAATTCCATTGTGTAGATGTACCACTGTTTTCTGATCCACTCATCTGCTGATGGGCACCTAGGCTGTTTCCAAATTGTAGCTATTGTAAATTGTGCTGCTATGAACATAGGGGTGCATAAATCCTTTCTGATTGGTGTTTGTGATTTCTTAGGATAAATTCCTAGGAGTGGGATTACAGGGTCAAATGGGAGATGCATTTTTAGTTTTTTGAGTAAATTTCATACTGTTCTCCACAGTGGCTGCACCAGTCTGCATTCCCACCAACAGTGCACAAGGGTTCCTTTTTCTCCGCATCCTCGCCAACAATTGTCGTTTATTGATTTCTTGATGATTGCCATTCTGACCGGTGTAAGATGGTATTGCATACTGGAAGTATTAGCCATTGCAATTAGACAAGAAGAAGAAATAAAAGGCATCCATATTGGAAAAGAAGAAGTAAAGCTGTCCTTATTTGCAGGTGACATGATACTGTACATAAAAAACCTAAAGGACTCCATTCCAAAACTAATTGACTTAGTTAATGAATTTGGCAATGTAGCAGGATACAAAATTAATGCTAAGAAGTCTGTGGCATTTCTATACATTAATAGTGAAATTACATAAAGAGAGACTAAAAAAGCAATCCCATTTACCATCGCATCCAAAAAATTAAGATACCTAGGAATAAACCTAACTAAAGAGGTAAAGACCTATATGTACAAAACTACAGGACACTGACAAAAGAGATAGAGGAAGATGTTAATAGATGGAAGAGCATACCATGCTCATGGATTGGGAGAATCAACATCATTAAAATGTCCATACTACCCAAAGCAATCTATAGATTCAATGCACTACCCATTAAAATACCAACAACATATTTCACAGACCTAGAAAGAATTCTTCATAGATTCATCTGGAACAAAAAAAGACCACGAATGACTACAGCAATTCTGAGAAAGAAGAATAAAGTAGGTGGGATCTCAATACCAGATTCCAAGCTATTCTACAAAGCAACTGTTCTCAAAACAGCCTGGTACTGGCACAAGAACAGACTTATAGACCAATGGAATAGAATAGAGAACCCAGATATTTCATTTATTTTTATTCAAATCTTTATTAGTTCCTTCCTTCTTATTATGAGCTTTTCTTATTGCTCTCTTTCTAGTTCTTTAAGTTGTAGAGTTAGACAACTTATTACAAGGTTTTCTTGTGTTGTTGTTGTTGTTGTTTTGAGGGAGGCCTGTAGAGCTATGAACTGACCTCTAAGGATTGCTTTCACTGTGTCCCATAGATTTAGGATTGTTGTGTTTTCCTTTTCATTTGTTTCTATGATTTTTTTTATTATTTCTTTTATCTTTTTGGTAACCCATTCATTGTTTAATATCATGCTATTTATTCTTCATGTGTTGGTTTTTAAATGTTTTTATTATAGATGATTTCAAATGTTATGCCATTGTGACATGAGAAGAAGCCCAATATGATTTTAATATTCTTGCATTTGTAGAAACTTAACCTGTGTCCTAATACTTGGTCTATCTTTGAAAATATTCCATGTGTACTTGAATATATACTCCATAGCTTTTGGGTGCAATGTTCTGAAGATGTGAATTAGTTCCATCTGATCTACTGAATCATTTAGGATTGCCGTTTCCTTGTTGATATTTTTGTCTAGATTGATCCAGTGATGTCAGTCACATATTAAAGTCCTATACTATAATTTTATTGCTGTAGATCTTTCCTATTATATCTCCTAGGATTTTTTAATGTATTTCAGCACTCCTATATTGGATGTATATATGTTTACCAGCATTATATCCTCTTGTTGTATTGATACCTTTAGTATTATGAATTGGCCTTCATTATCTCTTGATATGGCCTTCACTTTGAAGTCTATTTAGTAAGATATATGTATTTCCATCCCAGCTTTTTTCTTCATTATCATTTGCCTGAAGAATTTTTTTCCCATCCTTTCACTTCTAGTCTGTGTAAGTCCTTTGTTCTAGGTGGGTCTCTTTTAGACAGCATATATATGGGTCATATTTTCTTATCCAACCACACTAAAGGCCCAAAGCATGAAATTCATGCATAGATAGGTAGGGTTCCTAGGCCTGGCCAGCTATCAGGGCAGATTGGGGCCTTCCAACTGCTGGCTGGAGCCTTCCATATGCTAGCCAGAACTTCCGGCTTCCGGCTACTGGCCGGGACCTTTCTTCCCTGGCTGCTGTCTTCCATCCAGGGCCTTCCTTCTTCAGCTGTCAGATGCTGGCTGGAACTTTTCTTCATTCTGCACTGCCTCCTGGTGGTCAGTGCACATCATAGCAAGTGATTGAACTCCCGGTCTTCTAGTCAAACTCCTGAGGGAACATTTTGCATATTAGCCTTTTATATATATAGAGAGAGATACTTTTTGTCTTCTGATTGGAGAACTTAATCAGTTTATGAATAAGGTTATTATTTACAGGTATGTATTTGTTGCCATTTTTATTCTTTATGCTTGTGTTTCTGCCTCTCTTTCTATTTCTATTATTTTACAACATCCTTTTAGCATTTCTTGCATTGCTGGTTTGGTGGTAATAAACTTCAGCCTGTTTTTGTCTTCAAAGCTCCTAATTACACATTCAATTGAATAACAGCCTTGTTGGATAGTATAATCTTGGATTCAGTCCCTTGCTTCTCATTACTTTGTATATTTCATGCCACTCCCTTCTGGCTTGATGTGCTTCTATTGAGAAATCAGTTGATAGTCTGATAATTTTTATAGGTAACCTTCTGTCTCTCTCTTGAAGCATTTAAGATTCTTTTTTTTTTGTCTTTAACATTTGCCATTTTAATTATGATGTGTTTTGGTGTGGTTCTTTTTTGGTTCATCTTCCTTGGGATCCTCTGTGCTTCCTGGACTTGTATTCCTTTTTCTTCCCAAAGTCACAGACATTTTCTGTCATCATATCTTCAAACAGGTGTTCTATTCCTTGCTTAGCTTCTTCTCCTTCTGGTATTCTTATTACTATTATTTGGATATTGCTTCATTTCATATTTTTCAAAAGCTCCCTTAAATTCTTCTCCTGTTTATTAATTTTTTTTCCTACTTCTGCTCTTATTGGGTGGTTTTTTCAACTCTAACTTTTAACTTGCTGATTCAGTCCTCAACTTCTTCTAGTCTACTGTTGAAACTTTCATGGTGTTGTTTATTGCATCTATGCCATTCTTCATTTCCTCTTGTTTCTTATTCATGTTTGTGTATTTCTCATTCAGCTCATTTTAATTCTCATTGAATTGATTGTAATTCTTATTCAGATATTTGAGCATCCTTATAACGATTACCTTGATTTCTTTATCTGACAAATTACTTGCCTCTATTTCATTTAGTTTCTTTTCTGGTGATTCTTTTCATTGGGGATTGTTTCTTTGTCTCCCCATTTTTGCTGCCCTTTTATATTCGGTCCTTTTTTTAAGTTGATGTATTTTTTTAATGTCTTAGATCAAGTTGCTATGCCACCATATTTTTAATTGAGTCTCCTCACAGGTTGTCTGACCATGCGGCCCATCCCCATCCTCATTGTGCAAACTGTTGTGGATGTGTTCGGGATCCCTGGAGACCTTGACCAGTGTGACGTATAACTCTGCAACTCACTGTAGGGGTCCCAGAGCCCACAGAGGGTGTCTCTTGTAAATTTCCACTGGTATGAAACTTACCGCACAGGTCCTGGGTAGGCTCCAAGGCCAGTCTGGGTAGTGGTGAGGCTGTACTCCTAGCTCCTGTTGCTCTCCCCTTCAAGATTACACGATTTTTGTGCCAGAGCTTGCCCTCCCAGGGAGTGCTTGTGGCGGTAACAGGGGCCTTTTGTCCAGGAGAGCATGATCCACCAGCCCATGAGACTATGAGAGTCCTATGATATCTAAATCTCTCTCTCTTCCTCTCTATCTCTCTTTTTCCTTCTCATACATGCACACACACACACACACACAGGTACATCTATACACTCCCCTTTCATTGTGTTACTCACTCACATGCTCTCCTTCACTCCAGTCCTGCAAGCTTCCATGTTGCATCCTCCCAAATTTGTTGGTCTGTCTAGATTTAAAAACATCATATTATTTAAATAATATTTTGGAGAATTCCAAATGGAATGGTTTCAAGGTAAGAAACCATGTGACTACCTTGAACAGAGAAAGAGATTAAATCATTATCAAGAAAAGATTTTATAGAGGTGATTCAAACTTTAGTGGAGAGGGATAAGGAATGGTGTACACTGCTTAACTATTAAAGATCCCTTCCTACTTGGAGAATGTGTGATCCAATCTAAATGCTTTAAGGGAAATTTGCTGTTATTCTATATAAATATTTATCTTTATCTTTATATTTTAAAGTATTACCAATGTCCCTTTTTTTCTCATTAAACTTATCCACTCCACCACCCCAAGACTTTATCATGCTATTAACTGTGTCCATCTGTTATGCACGTTTGCATATAAGTTCTTTGATTGATCTCTTCCAACCCACCCACCCCTACCTTTCCTCTGAGATTCATCAGTCTGTTCCATGCTTTTATGTCTCTGTATCTATTTTGTTTGTCCATTTATTTTATTCATTAGATTTCACATACAAGTGAGATCATGTGATACTTGTTGTTTTCTAATTGGCTTATTTTGCTTAGTATTCTTTCAGAATAGATGCCAAAACAAACACACACACTCTCTCTCACACACACAACAATGAATAACTTTTCATTCCCATTAAAATTGCCTCTAAGTATCCTTCCATTATTCTTAATTGTTATTATGTAGTTTTCAGATGAGCAAATGTTCATTTTTAGAAGGTTTCTTTTACTCTGAAATAACTCAATATGCCCTCTAATCAGAAAGGTTATGTGTTCCACACAAAACTGCAGTGTTCCAGACAAAACTCAGATTGTCATAGTTACTGGAATGTAAAATGTTTGTCTGGTGAGTACCATGAAATGTACAAAATAGCTGAGCTTATCACTGCAGTGATTGAGAAACATTGTAGAAGAAAACCAAATGGTGTTGCTTGAAATCAAATCAAAGATATCAAGATTGTCACTGTACAACATTGGAAGCTATTAAAGTCTTAAATGCTACTAGAGGACTGGTGCATGAAAGTTGTGCACAGTGGGGGGTGGGGGATGTCCCTCAGCCCAGCCTTCACCTTCTCTAATGTGGGACCCCTCAAGGGATGTCCAACTGCCTGGTGGGATCTGGCCTAAACAGTCAGTTAGACATCCTTCTCACAATCCAGGACTGCTGGCTCCCAACTGCTCACCTGCCTGCCTGCCTGATTCCCCTAACCACTTCTGCCTGCCAGCCTGATCACCCCTAACCACTCTCTTGCCAGCCTAATTGATGCCTAATTACTTCCCTGCTCACCTGATTGCCCCTAATGGCCCTCCCCTGCCAGCCTCGTCACCCCTAAATGCCCTCCCCTGCCAGCCTGATTGGCCCTAACTGCCCTCCCCTGAAGGCCTGGTGATCCCTAACTTCCCTCCCTTGCCAGCCTGGTTGCCCCTAACTGCCCTCCCCTGCCAAACCAATTGCCCCTTACTGCCTTGCCCTGCTGGCCTGATCACCCATAACTGCCCTCCCCTGCTGGCCTGATTGCCCCCACCTGCCCTCCCCTGCTGGCCCTGTCACTCTTAAATGCCCTCCCTTGCCATCCTGGACACCCCTAAGTCCCCTCCCCTGCTGGCATGATTACCTCCAACTGCCCTCCCCTGCTAGCTTGGTGCCTCCACAACTGCCCTCCCCTGAAGGCCTGGTCACCCACAATTGCCCTCCCCTGCCGGCCCAGTGACTCCTAGCTTCCCTTCCTTGCCAGCTTGGTCACCCCTAACTGCCCTCCCCTGCCAGCCTGGTTTGCCCCCAACTTCCCTCCCTTGCCAGCCTGGTAGCCCCTAAATGCCTCCCCTACTGGCCTGACTTGCCTGGTCACTCCCAACTGCCCTTCCCTGGCAGCCTGGTCACCCCCAATTACCCTCCTCTGCTGTCCCAGTTATCCCTAACTTCCCTCCCTTGCCAGCCTGGTCACCCCTAACTGCCCTCCCCTGCAGGCCTCGTTGCCCCCAACTGCAGGAATGTCCAGGTACCTGGGCTTTTATAGAATGTAGAACATGTAGCCAAGTAGACGGGAAAACTCTGAGGTGCCTCCAGGTCAAGGGAACAGTGGGGAGGAAGAGGGAGAAGGAAGAGAAAGTCTCTGAAGCTTACCGGTAAGAAAACGACGAGATCCCCACATGTCCTGGTACCACAGGGTTCAAGAGGTGTCCAGAGTGGGCCAATCAACTAAGACTCCCCATGCCACTGAGCAGAGCCAGAGCAGGAGTCAGAAGCTCAGGGCTAGGTTTGAGAATTGTCCATACTCCCGTGCACCTCTCCCAGACTTCGGCACCAAATGAAAAATGAGATAGAGGGCTGAAAACCAAGACTACAGGCTTTATTAGAGGAGAAGGACCCCTGCCAGGCTGTCTCACAATGGGAAGAGTAACAACACGTGCAGAGAGGAACACACCTTTTGAGGGGAGGAATGGGAAGGGATGGGGCACTCGCTGATTGGTGGCTTCATATAAGGCACATGATTAGACACTTAGGTACTTAGGGACAAGGGCTTAGGGTATTTGGCATGTGCTGATTGATGGTTCAATGTATAGTCATATATGAGAAATATGAAATATCTCTCACCTATTTGAACATGAATTTAGAAAAGATCAACTACAATTTGAGAACTTGAGAGTACCCAGCTACTAATGAGCCTTAATATTATATATTTTTTATTTTTTATTTTTTATTAATGTGTTACATGTGTACATATCTTCCCATTGCTCACCCCCAATGCATGCCCTAACTACCCAGTGTCTTGTGTACTTTGGTTTTGCTTATATGCATGCATACAAGTCCTTCGGTTGATCTCTTATCTACCCCACGTCTCCCTAATCTTCCCACTATAGTTTGACAGTCTGCTTGATGCTTTACTGCCTCTGTATCTATCTTTTTGTTCATCAGTTTATAATGTTCTTTATTATCCATAAATGAGTGAGATCATGTGGTATTTTTCTTTCATTGACTGGCTTATTTCACTTAGCATAATGCTCTCCAGTTCCATCCAGGTTGCTGCAAATGGTAAGAATTTCTTCTTTTTTATGGCAGCATAGTATTCCATTATATAGATGTACCATAGTTTTCTGATCCACTCATCTGCTGACAGGCATCTAGGCTGTTTCCAAATCTTAGCTATTGTAAATTGTGCTGCTATGAACATAGGGGTGCATATATCCTTTCTGATTGGTGTTTTTAGTTTCTTAGGATATATTCCTAGTTGTGGGATTATTGGGTCAAATGGGAGTTTCATTTTTAGTTTTTTGAGTAAATTTCATACTGTTCTCCACAGTGGCTGCACCAGTCTGCGTTTCCACCAGCAGTGCACAAGGGTCTCTTTTTCTCCACATCCTCATCACCACTTGTCATTTGTTGATTTGTTGATGATTGCCATTCTGACAGGTGTGAGATGGTATCGCATTGTCATTTTGATTTGCATCTCTCGGATAATTAGTGACTTTGAGCATGTTTTCGTGTGTTTGATGGCCTTTCTTCTGTCTTCTTTTGAAAAGATTTGATTTAGGTCCATTGCCTATTTTTTAAAAATATATTTTATTGATTTTTTACAGAGAGGAAGGGAGAGAGATAGAAAGTCAGAAACATTGATGAGAGACATCGATCAGCCGCCTCCTGCATGCCCCACAGTGGAGATGTGCCCCCAAGCAAGGTACATGCCCCCGACCGGAATCGAACCTGGGACCTTTCAGTCCGCAAGCCGACGCTCTATCCACTGAGCCAAACCGGTCTCGGCCCATTGCCCATTTTTTTTATTGGATCATTTATCTTCCTTTTATTCAGTTGTGTAAGTTGCCTGTAGATGTTGGAGATTAATGTTTAATCTTCAACATATAATTTTTTTAAAAACCTAAGCCTGTGCCATGCATGCTCACCTCTCTTGCATTTCTACCATCTCCCACCTCTTTCAAGGAATCCAAGAATATAACTCAACCGTTTTATCTAAAGGTTTGAAAAATATCTGGGACCAGAAATAACCATTTGGCCATAAATTAAAGACAAGCTAGGGTTACAAGTTATAGCTCTGTGGTAAATTCCTCTGAATCTAGGCAAAGCAAAAGCACTTGCTCATGATCAACAGTCTTTTTCCAGAACTTAACCTGACTAAAAATCTTCCAGAACAGATTTTGAGCAGAATTCTTTGCAGATTCAGTCCTCTGAAGTTTTCCCAAAGGGCTATTACTAAGTCTAAAAGAGTGAATCCATTTCTCTCTCTGTCTGGCTGCAATTCCTCTACTGGATATCATCTTGATATTTGAAAAAAAAAAAACTCGATTTTTACAGCATGTTCTTTTTAATCTTAATAGTTCTGAGTTTGTTTATATAGCATGAAATTCTACCTGGAAAGGTTCTCAAAACCAAAAGGAATAAGGTTACAGCTTTGGGTATCTAATATGGGGTCTTACCCAATGTGTGCCTGCATTTTTCTAACTACTATGTATATTGTATTAGGAAGAGAAGAATGAACCATGAAAGAAACGAAGTATTTTTATCTATGATTTTATACACATATTTACCAAGGGGTGAAAAGTTTAGCTGCTGCCACAATGGGGCTCATTATCAGTATAAATGCTAGATGTTAAATAACAATAACAACAACAACCTATTTTTACTGAGCTCTCATTCTGTATATGCACTGTTTTTAATGAATACATGAAAATAAAAAGTATTCAGTGTGTCCTCAATGAGCCCTTACAATTCAATCGAGTATACTCTCTCCAGAAATTCCAGTTTGTTCCTTATCACTATGTTCACAGAACAATAAAAACCCTTATTCTCAGCATTTTTATCAAGATGGCAAAGTACAAACACTGTATGTACCTCCAGTCCCATGATCACATCAACATTACAACTAAACTATAGAACCATCATTCAGAACCACTGAAGATTAGCTGAACAAGTCCTAAAACTAAAAATATATGAAAGAATCCATGCTGAAATTGGTAGGAGGGGCAGAGATGTGAATTGAGCACATTCAACATCAGAAGTGTGGTGGTTAAGAAATGAGAGAGATATCTCAGCTGTGGAGATTCCCCATGAACAGTAAGGACTCCCCAGCCTAGCCCTCCAGGACCAAGAAAAGAAGTTCCAATAAATGATGTCTGCAAAAATTAGTGGGGGTTCCTTTTAGGTGATACAGAGTGCTGCTACAGTCACATGCATGCCTCTTAGGGCCTGTGCAAGCATTTACTCACAAACATAGTAATTCCCTCTGTGCTCCAGCAGTGAGGCAGCAGCTTGGAAACTATGAGACACATAAAGAAAGGAACTAAATTTTCTGGCTTCAGGTCAAGTACTGGAGGTACAGCCGTGTCTCAGCAAACATCATTGTTCCATCGCTAAGAATCCCCACCAGACTGTAGGCACAGGTGAACACCAAGTCTGAGTCTGCATCAACCTGGCTAATGCAGTTTGCCCCACCCTGGGTTAAAGACAAAGAGAGACTCTTAAAAGCAGCAAAAGAAGTTAGCTATGTATAAATGTAACCAGACAATCAATGGAATCTGTGCTGCTTGCCTATCACTACTTGAGCTAATTAAGCAGAAGACAGGGTTGAATCATACATGAACATTTATTCCAATACTGCCAGCAGTATGAGAGAGCAGCAGGTCGTCCACAAATATCTGCTCTGCCCCCCACCATGAGCCAGTTGCTTATATTGGGTAGAAAGACAAAGATTACATGGAGAAGTGTATGCCAAAAGGACAAATTACAGGTAATGGGGCTTGAGATTTGCAAAGGCCGGAAGGTACGCAAAGGCTGGTGAGATGCAAAGGTTTTGGATCTTCAAAGGGCTGGTGATTCTGGTTTTTGCAACAAGGTTGTTAAGATTTCCATGATAATAGCTCCCTGATGAGGCGGATGGGCTGTCCTCACAGGTGAGCTCCCAGGTCACAGATGCAACTGCCAGCCAGGTTAGAATGTGCTTTCTTTAATCAAAATAATACAATCACAGTAGACAGAGCATGATTGATATTTGTTATGATTATAGCTAGTCCCCGTTATTCTATTTCTGCCCCTATCACAAGTGAGTTTTCATAATACTGTCAGCTGATTTTTCAACAGAAATTTAGCAGGCCAGAAGGGATGGGGGAAAATATTCAAAGTTATGAAAAACAAGTATCTACAACCAATATTAATCTACCCAATAAGGCTATCATTTATAATCAAGACATATAAAGAGCTTCTCAGACAACAAAAAGCTAAAGAAGTTCATCACCACCAAACCAGTATTACAAGAAATGTTAAAGGTGCTCTTGGAAGAAGAAGGAGAATGAGACAGAGGAAGAGGAGATTGAGGAGGAGAAGAAGACCAAATAAATGAACAATAAAATGGCAATAAATACATACCTATCAATAATTACTTAACTGTAAATGGATTAAATGTCCCTATCAAAAGACATAGGCTGACTGAATAGACACAAAAATAAGACTCATACATATACTGACTACAAGAGACCCACTTAAGTTTGAAAAACACACATACTGAAAATGAACTATGGAAAGATATTTTGTGTAAGTGGATGTAGGAAAAACTGGGTAGCGATACTTAGATAAAATAGACTTTAAAACAAAGACTATAAGAAGACACAAAGAAGGACCCAGCAATTCCACTTCTGGATATTTATTTAAATAAATCCAAAACGCTAATTTAAAAAATACGTATACCCTTATGTTCATTGCAGCATTATTTATGATAGACAATGTATAGAAGCAAACCAAGTGTCCATCAGCCATAAAAAAGAGTGAAAGTGTGGCATTTGCAACAAAATGGAATAGATCTGGAGTGTGTTAAGTGAAATAAGTCAAAGAAAGACAAATTACCATATGATTTTATTTATACATAGAATCTAAAAATAAATAAATTCACACACACACACACACACACACACACACACAAACAGAAACAAACTCACAGATACAGAGAAGAATCTGATGGTTACCAGATGGATGAAAAAGGGGAAGGGATTAAGTTGTGCAAATTGCCAGTTATAAAAACAGTCACAGAATATAAAGTAGAGCCACAGAATATAAAGTAGAGCCTAAGGAATATAGTGAATATATTGTAGTAGCAATGTATGATATCAGAAGTGCACTAGACTTCTCAAGGTGTTCACTTAATAAATTACTTAATTTCTAATCACTGTGTTGTATACACAAAACTAATGTAATATTGTATGCCAATATTAATTTTAAAATAAATATTAAATGTTATTAAAGTAACATAAAAATATTTTTAAAACCTCATTGTCATCCATATATTCACAATGAATATCTGCTCAGCTGGGTTGTGAGGTCTTCAATTGAGGGCAGTGTTTTCACTTATATATCTATTATACCTAGCAAAGATAATGGATACCCACGAAAAAATGTTTGAATGAGTCAAGAAACTAACAAATTAAAAATGACAAGTATGTTCTACACATAATGAACCAAATAAACTCATGATCAAAAAATATACCTACAGACATAGAAGGAAGACATAGACCTCAGAGGAAAGGTAGGGGAAGGTTCATGGGAAAAGATCAACCAATGAACTTGTATGTATATACTAGTATGCATAATCCATGGACACAGACAATGGGGTGGTAAGAGCCTTGCAGGGGCAAGGGATGGGAGTAGACTGAAAGAGGTTAATGGGGGGGGGGGGAAAGAAGGACCTATGTACTTTCAACAATAAATAGTTTTTTAAATAATAAATAAAGTGATTTGAAAGGAATACAAAGAAATCAAGAATGAATCAAGTTTGAAAGGTTCTAAATTTTGTCATTATGCAAGACACTCTCTATACTTCTACATAGTGACCTTTCTCACAAATTTGATCAGACTATTGCCCTAGTTGAATGGCTCTGCATTGCCTTGGGGATAAAATCTGAACTCCTTAAGAATAGCACACAATGCTATCTACAACATGCCCTCTGCCTGCCTCATCTGTCATCATAGCATAGGTATTACTATTTAAACCATTGCTGACTTTCCAACTAGATTTGAGAATCTAAATCTTGAGGTTAAAATCTTTAAGAGTAAAAATGTTATCTAATTTATCTATGTGGTACCAGTGCCTAAATCACTGTACCTTAATACATACCAAACATTCACTATGTGCCAGATCTCTCCAGTGGTATTAGGATGGTACCACATACTCATTCATCCTCATATTCCATTTCATTTATTGTGACTCACAGCCCTTATAAAATTTGTCAAATAAATAATAATTCCATATATCTTTTTATGAATCAGTAAACTAAACTTCTAATCCTGGCTCTCCTACTCTTTAGCTGAATTTGTCTGCCAGTTACCTCATTCATAAAAGAGAAATAATATCACATTTACTTTTTACCTTACATGATATTTTAAGCTGACATACTTTGTGGAATATAGTAGAGTATAAGTAAATACCTACATGTAGAAATGTGTGAAAAGCTAATAATTTGATTACATAAAAGTAAAATAGTAGAGCTATAATAATTTATATGGAGTCTGAAGTCAGATTGCCTAGATTCAGGTCTTTGTTCAACCTATCTGTGATCAAGGGTTCTCTTTTTATTATTTTCTTCATTTGTAGGTGTAATAATTGTATCTACTTCTTAAAGTTGATAGTAAAGGTTAAATGAGTAAATTCATGTAAAATGCTTAAAACATTACCTGGCATGTGGTAGATATTCAACAAGTGTCAGCAATGTTTTTCCAGTTATTGGCAATTTGATTGTGGCAGTGACCATCAAGTTATCCATCCAGTAAAGACATTAGTTGTCCACATCTGATGGCTACCTAAGCCCTAAAATTTAACCCCCAGCATACTTAGACTTGCTTCTGAATTCTACACAAAATGTAATATTATATGGACAACTCTTGAGAAGTTTCCAAAGACATAAATATGCCATCTGGTCTTCAGGATTGAGTACATTTTCATTTATTTGGAAATGTTATGAATTTGCCCCCCAGTAACCAGGGTCAGTTCCAAGTTTACATATTTCCAATGTAAGAGCCAATTCATCCCTGTGTAGGTGTGATATGAGGGCTTCCTCAAAACCTGTTTTCCAATAAACCTCCATCAACCTTCTCTGTCCCACTGCCTTTCTGCCTGATAAGAAAGCTAAGTGTCAGAGCTCTCTTGAGTCAGCAACAGATCCATAGAACAAACATTTCGGAGAGCTTTTTATGTTTATCACCCCTCAGACTAAAAAAAAAGTTAACAACTATCTTGAGCCAGTTCATCTTGGTTATATCTTATTATAGTTTCCCAAATTCTGTTCAAATGTTATAATAGAGAACTCTATTTAGAAGAGAGGTCCAGAATTTGAAGGTGTACATATCAAACAAAATGTATTTAATTTTAGACACTTGAATTTGTAGTATAGATGGAACCATCAGTCCTTTTGATTCTGAAGTCAAAGTATACCACAAATAAAATATTTGTACTATATCTCAAAACAAAAAAGGATTTAAAAAAGGAAAGTTGCATGGAGGGTTACTTTTGAAAGGATGAAAGCAATTTTGAGTCCTTTTATAAATTCTGGAGAATGGATCTAAAAAGGGAGAGGAAACAAGTTCTTCCAATGGATTACTCTAGAAAAACTGATCAAAACATAAGTTACAAAGATAAGAATACAATACATTGCATTAACTCTGATTGCCACATCTGTATCCCAGCCACTCATCTGCTAGCAGATAGGATAGTATTGTTTTAGTTTCCAGGAGTAAATTTTGATGAATTTATGCTTGCTATAAATTCTAAATGTATTTTCAGCATGTATTTTCTGCAATTTCTTCTGATGCACTTATTATTTTTTTATTGTTAAAGCATTACATATGTCTCCTTTTCCCCCATCGACCACTCCCCTGGCACTCCCACACACCAGGACATGCCACCACCCCCCCAGTGTTCGTGTCCATTGAATATCTTTATATGCATGCATACAAGTCCTTTGGTTGATCTCCTACCCACACTTCCCCACCTTCCTTTACCTTCCCTCTGAGGATTCATGGTCTGTTTGATGCCTCATTGTCTCTGCACTATTTTTTTCATCAGTTTATGTTGTTCGTTATATTCCACAAATGAGTGAGACCATGTGATATTTATTTTTCTCCAACTAGCTTATTTTGCTTAGCATAATGCACTCCATGTCCATCTATGCTGTTGTGAATGATAAGTGTTCTTTCTTTTACAGCAGCGTAGTGTTTGACCGTGTAGATGCACTGTGTGTGTTTTTTTTTTAATCTAAACATCTGCTGATCAACACTTAGGCTGTTTCCAAATCTTAGCTACAGTAAATTGTGCTGCCATGACCAGGGTGGTGCAAATATCATTCTGATTTGGTGTTTCTGATTTCTTGGGATATATTCCTAGAAGTCGGATTACTGGGTCAGATGGAAGTCCAGTTTTTAATTTTTTGAGAAAACTCAATACTGTTTTTCAACAGTAGCTGTGTCAGTCAGCATTCCCACCAACATTGCACGAGAGTTCCTTTTTCTCCACATCCTCACAAGCACTTGACAATTATAGATTGGTTGATGATACCCATTCTGACAGGTGTAATATGGTACCTCATTGTCATTTTGATTTGCATCTCTCAGATGATTAGTAACTTTGACCATGTTTTCATATGTCTCCTGGCCTTCTGCATGTCCTCTTTTGAAAAGTGACAATGTAGGTCCCTTGCACATTTTGTTATTAGATAGTATATCTTCCTTTTGTTAAGTTGTATGAGATCCCTGTAATTTTTGGAAAATAAACCTTATTGGAGATAACATTGGCAAATATGTTCTCCCATGCAGTGGGCTTCCTTGTTGTTTTGTTGATGGTTTCTTTTACTGTGCAGAAGATTGTTATTTTTATGTAGTCCCATTTGTTTATTTTTTCCTTAGTTTTTATTTCCCTAGGAGCTGTACTGATAAAGAATTGCTATGACATATGTCTTATACTTTACTACCTGTGGATTCTTCTAAAATTTTTACAGTTTCTAGACTTATGTTTAAGTCCTTTATTGATTTTGAGTTTATTTTTGTGTATGGTGTAAGTTGGAGATCTAGTTTCATTTTTTGGCATATATCTGACCAGTTTTCCCAAGAACATTTATTGAAGAGATTGTCTTGGACCCATTGTATGCTCTTGCCTACTTTGTCAAATATTAATTGAGCATAATGGCGTGGGTTGATTTCTTGGTTCTCTGTTCTGTTCCATTGATCTATATGTCAGTTCTTGTGCTAGTACTGGACAGTTTTGAGAACACTGGATTGTAATATAGTTTGACATTTGGTTTGTGATGCCTCCAACTTTGTTCTTCTTTCTCAAGTTTGCTGTGGCTATTCAGGTGGTTTTTTATTCCAGATGAATTGTTGGAGTGTTTGTTCCAGGTCTGTGAATTATGCCAATGGTATTTAATGGGGATTGCATTGAATCTATAAGTCGCTTTGGGTAGTATGGACATTTTAATGATGTTGATTCTACCAATCCATAAACAAGGTATATTCTTCCATTTGTGTATGTCTTCCTCTATATGTTTTTTTCAATGTCCTATAGTTTTTTAAGTACAGGTCTTTTATCTTCTTAGTTAAGTTTATTCCTAGGTATCTTAATATTTTTTGTTGCAACGGTAAAAGGGATTGTTTTTTTAATTTCTCTTTCTGTGAGTTCATTATTGATGTATAAAAAAGCCATAGATTTCTGGGTGTTAATTTTGTATCCTGACATGTTGACAAATTAAGATATTAAGTCTATTAGTTTATTAATTGTGTTGTTATACTTTTCTATGTACAATATCGTGTCATCTGCAAATAATGACAGTTTCAATTTTTATTTTCCAATTTGGATGCAGTTTATTTCTTCTTGTCTGATAGGTATGGCTAGCACTTCCAGTACTATGTGGAACATGAATGGTCAGAGTGGACTCCCCTGTCTTGTTCCTGTTCTTAGGGGAAATGGTTTGAATTTTTGTCCATTGAGTATGATGTTGGTTTTAGGTTTGTAATATAGGGCTTTTATTATGTAGAGATGTGAACCTCCTATTCCTACCTTGCCGAAAGTTTTTATCAAGAAAGAATGTTGGATTTTGTCAAATGCATATTCTTCATCAATCAACATGATGATGTGATTTTTATCTCTCAATTTGTTTATGTGATGTATCATGTTTATTGATTTGTGGATATTATACCATCCTTGCATCCCTGGCATAAATCCTACTTGGTCATGGTATATGATCTTTCTGATGTAATGCTGGATCTGATTTGCTACAATTTTGTTGAGGATTTTAGCATCTATGTTTATGAGGGATATTAGCCTGTAATTCTCTTTCATTGTGTTGTCTTTATCTGATTTTGTATTAGGGTAATGCTGGCTTCATAGAATGAGCTTGGAAGTGTTCCTTCCTCTTGAAGTTTTAGAAATAATCTGAGGATAAGATGTAATTCTTTTTTGAATATTTGGTAAAAGTCCCCTGTGAAGCTGTCTGGCCCCTGACTTTTGTTTGCTGGAAACTTTTTTATGACAATTCATTTTTTTCCATATTTATCAACCCATGAGGTTTTTAGATTCTTTATGATTGAGTTTTGGGAGGTTGTATGTTTCTGGGAATATATTCATTTCCTCTAGGTTGCCCTGTTTGTTGGAATAGAGTTGTTCATAGTATTTTTTTTAACAATCCTTTGTATTTCTATGGAGTCTGTTGTTATTTCGCCTCTTTCATTTCTGATTTTATTTGGGTTCTCTCTCTTTGCTTTTGGTGGGCCTGGCTAGAGCTTCATCAATCTTGTTTACCCTTTCAAAGAACCAGTACTTGGTTTCATTGATCTTTCGTATTTTATTTTATTTTATTTTTTTGGTCTCTATGTCCTTTATTTCTGCTCTGATCTTTATTATCTTCTTCCTTCTGCTCACCTTGGGCTTTTCTTGTTGCTCTCTTTCTAATTCTTTGAGTTATAGAGTTAGATGATTTATGATCATTTTTTCTTGTTTGTTGAGGTAATCCCTCTCAGGACTGCTTTCATTGTGTCTCATAGATTTTGGATTGTTGTGTTTTCATTGTCTTTTGTTTCCAGGATATTTTCAATTTCTTCTTTGATCTCTTAGGTTACCCAATAATTGTTTAATAGAATGCTATTCAGCCTCCAGTTTGATTTTTTTGTTTGTTTTTATTGTAGTTTATTTCTAATATTATGTCATTGTGGTATAAATAGATGCTTCTTAAGATTTCAATCTTCTTGAATTTGGAGAGACTTTGCTTGCAACCCAATATGTGATTCATCTTTGAAAATGTGCTCTGCACTCTTGAGAAAAATGTATATTCTGTGGCTTTGGGGTGAAATATTCTGAAGAAGTCAATTAAGTCTATCTGCTCTTGTGAGTCCTTTAGGATTGCTGTTTCTTTGCTGATTTTTTTTGTCTAGACCATTTATCCAGTGATGTCAGTAGTATATTAAAGTGCCCTGCTATGATGGTATTGTCTTCTATCTCTCCATAGATATCTTCCATAATTTTTTTATTTTTTTTTGTATTTGAGTGCTCCTACATTGGGTCCATATAGGTTTATTAGGGTTATATCCTCTTTTATAGATCCATTTAGTATTATGAAGTGGCCTTCCTTATCTCTTGTTATGGCCTTCACTTTGAGGTCTATTTTGTCAGAAATAAGTATTGCTACCCCAGCTTTTATTCATTTCCATTTTCCTGAAAGATATGTTTTCATCCCTTCACTTTCAGTCTGTATGAGTCCTTTGTTCTCAGGTGGTTTTCTTGTAGACAGCGTATATATGGGTCATGCCTTTTTATCCATTCAGTCACTCGGTGTCTTTTGATTGGAACATTTAGTCCATTTACATTTAAAGTTATTATTGCTATGTACTTCTTTCTAGCCATTTTTATTTTTTGTGCCTGTGTTCATCTTTCCCTTTTTATTTCTTCTTTTTAAACCAGTCCCTTTAGCATTTCTTGCATTGCTGGCTTGGTAGTGATAAAATCCCTTAGTGGTTTTTTGTTTGTTTGTTTGTTGTTGTTTTGTTTGTTTTTTTCAGTGAAGCTCCTTATTTCCCCTTTAATTCTGAATGACAGCTTTGCTGGATAGAGAATTATTGGATTTAGTCCCTTGCTTTGCATCACTTTGTAAATTTTCTTCCATTCCTTTCTGGCCTGATGTGTTTCTGTTGAGAAATCATTTGATAATCTAATGGGAGATCTCTTGTAGGTAACTTTCTGTCTCACTCTTGAAGCCTTTAAGATTATTTATTTGTTCTGATCATTTGCCATAATAATTATGATGTGTCTTGGTGTTGGTCTTCTCAGTTTAATTTTTATGGGACTCTACATGCTTGTGTGACTTTTTTTCTTCCCCACATCAGGGAATTTTTCTGATATTATTTCTTCAAATAGGTTTTCTCACCCTTGTTCCTCTTCCTGTCATCCTGGCACCCCTATTATTTGTATATTGCTTCTTTTCATGATGTCTTGAAGCTCCCTTAGGCTCTCCTCCTGTCTTTTATTATTTTTCTCCAATTGCATTTCAATTTGGGTATATTTTGTTTCCCTGTCTTCTATTTTACTAAATTAGTCCTCCACTTCTCCTATCCTACTGTTGAGACTTTCCATGTTTGTTTGTTTGTTTGTTTGTTTGTTATGGCTATATCATTTTTTTTTAATTTCCTCTTGATTCTTACATAGGTTTTTGATTTTCTTTTCCATCTGTCTTATGAACTGTATGGCCCCTATTCTGAATTCTTATTCTGACATATTGTATGCCTCCATTTCACTTAGTCCTTTTTGCGGGGCGGGGGTAGGGGGGCTATTCCTTCTTTTCTTTCCTTTGGGTATTTCTTTGTCTACTCATTTTTGTTCTCACCAAGTATCTAGGTGTTGAGTGTTGCAGGGTCTGCTCCTTGAGTGGAATGGCTCCTTGAGCAGTGGCTCTCCTCAGACATCTCAGTAATGACCACTCCTCAGTTGGCAGCAGCTCCTCTGATTGGTGCTACTCACAGCAGTGGTGGCTCCTCCGACTGGTGAAGGGATGCTACTTGTGCAGCTGCTGCTCATCAGATGGGGGTAGGCTTCTCATGTGGCTGCTGTTCCCTGGAGATGGACAGGCTGCATGTATATGCTGCTCCTTAGACAGAAGCAGGCTGCTTGTGAAACTGCTGCTCCTCAGATGGGGTGGCCTTATTGCATGGCCACTGCTCCTTATTTAGGGGCAGGATGCTCATAGGACTTTTACTTCTCTTATCAGGGCAGGTTGCACATGGCTACTGCTTCATGGATGGGGGCGGGCTGTTTGTGCAGCTGCTGCTCCTAGGACGAGGGCAGGCTGTTTGTGAAGCTGCTGATTCACAGACGGTTGCACGCTGCTCGTTCAGCTGCTACTCCTTAGATCACAGAGGGCTGTAAAGGAAGCTGTTGCTCCTCAAATGGGAGTGGGCTGATCCCAGAGCTGTTGTTCCTTAGATGGGGGTAAGCTGCTCATATGGCTGCTGCTCCTTGGACGAGGAAGGGCTGCATGTGAGGCTGCTTCTTCAGGGATAGGGATGAGCCATGTGCATGGCTTCTGCACCGTGAATGGTATGGGCTGTATCCAGCTGCTGCTCCTTGGATGGGGCAGGTTGCATGGGACTGCTGCTCCTCAGATTTGGGTGGGCTGATCATGTGCCTGCTGCTCCTCTGACCAGGGTGGGCTGCTTGGGAAGCTGCTGCTTCTCAAATGGGTGTGGACTGCTTACGAGGCTGCTGCTCCTCTTAAGGGGGTGGGTTGCACACATAGATGCTCCTCCTGGGATGGGGGAGACCACTCGCACAGCTTCCACTCCTTGAATGGTGGTGGGTTGCTCACATAGATGCTGCTCCTCAGATAGGTATGGGTTGCGTGTGGCTGCTGCTCCTCAGTTGTGGGTGGGCTGCTTGTGCAGCTGCTGCTCCTCAGGCAGGGGTATATTGCTCACATGACTGATGCTCCTCACACAAGCAGGGGGTGAATCTCTCATACAGCAGCTGCTCTTTGGACCAGGGCAGGCCTCATGAGGCTTCCACACCTCAGCCTGGGGTGGGCTGTTCGTGGGACTGCTACTCACATGGTTGCAGTGCCCTGGGCTAAAGCATTGGGCTGGTGACAGTGAAACATGCTTTGGAACTCACAGAAGCCTGTGCCCAGGGTGGCTGGAATCTCAATGACCATGGGCCTTCTAATGAGGTAGCAGGTCACTGGTGAGAGTGGCTATAGAGTCCTGGGTGTTATCTGAGGGCACTTCGTGAAAGTGAGGCTGGGCTCCCAGTCACAGCAGCTCTCCCCTTCAAAAAGGTGAGTTTCTAAGGGAGCCAGCCACTCCCAGACTGTTTGCAATGGTAGCAGAGGCTCCTAGTTAGGCAAGCTGTGTTAGCCTGCCTGCAAAGGTCCTGCAGCATCTGTCTCTCACTCACACACACAGTACTCTTTTTCTCCCTCTCACTCATGCTCTCTCCATCACTGCCACCTTCTTCCTGCCTCTGGAGTTGGGGCTAGAGTGTTGTTGACCTGTTCATGGATAGAGTCTCCTCTCCAGATGTCTGATTTTGTGGCTCACTCTCTATCACATTGGCCTAACAGGATAAAATTCACCTCAACAAGACACAACACAAAAGGAACAAAACATGACACCAATAACCCCAATATATGTAACCAACAGTGAAAAGAGAACTAGGGGAGATAAAAGAGAGCACAAATGATATAGAAGAGAGAAAAATGGTATGAGAGAGAAGAAAAAGGAAAAAAAAAATATATATATATATATAAATGGTGAGAAACCACCAGAGAAAAAATAGGTAAACCAAAACATACAAACACCAAATTACCAGTAAAGAGGGTGGCAGCAGATTCTTATATACAGAAAGTAAGGTTAAGAATCAGATGGATATTGGGAGGACATCATTTCAGCATAGAGGAAGTAGAAAGGGGATGAATGAATAAGAAGAAAGAGAAAGAGAAGAAAATAATAATAATAATAACAATAAAGTTTTAATGAAATTGATAAAATAGGATAAAAATAAAAAAAATAAATTAGAATGATGGAAAAATAACACAAAAAAGAAATAGAAAATAAAGAAACAAATGAAAAAAAGGAAAATAAAGAAAAAAGATGACAAAATAATTATAAAATAAAATAAAAATTAAAAAGTGAAGTGTTATTCCTTTGGCTGGTTTAAAATCCCACTCTTCTGTACTGTCTGTGGCTTCTCAGTTTCCTGTCACTGGGACTGAAGGCCTGTCTTTAGGCCAGTCCCTATGCACTCCCAGGGACTATTTAGATTTTTTTTTTCATTTGTACCACTCAAGGCAGTCTGGGTGTGGCTGTAGTGGTTGCCTGGAGACTGCAGGGAGGGGCTATCTCTTCAGAAGAAAATGGTTACCTAGTTCCCATGGTATGGTATACCTTAGGTATGACTCAGCACCAGACTTGTGGCCCTCTCCTATCCCCAGCCTCTCCACAGACTCCACAAGTCCACAACTCCTTCTGTACCTCAGGCACAGGTGAGTGTCCATATCCAAAAGGTCCTATGAACTAGGTGCAGCGAACAAAAGCCAAGACCCAAATGAGGGGAAAGTGCTGCATCTCTGTGAGCCCTTCTCCTCCCAACATGGCGCAGTTTAGGAAGTCATTCAGAATGCCCCCTCTGGGCTCAGTCTGTCATGACTGTGGATAAAGATCTAGAATCTCCTGCCACCAGCAGTCCTGTGGACCTCCTTTCCACAATCAGATGCTGTGGCTGACACAAAGAAAGCAGCTTTGATGCCATGTGGTTTCCCTCTGACCCTCAGGGCTCAGAGGTCTCACAGTTCTCTCCAGCCTAGATACCTGATTTTACCATTCTTCAAGTGTCCTCTGCTCTTCCTGGCTGTGAATTATATCACCATCTCACCAGCTGTGTCTATTTTGCCAATTCAGGGTGGATGTTATTCGATTTAGTTGCTCATTCTATCTGCTCTGGGACAAGGCTCAGGAAACGTCCATCTATTCTACCGCCATTTTATTTTATTTATTTATTTTTAAATATTTTACAAATTTTTATTTTTTTAATTTTTTAAATAAATCTTTATTGTTCAGATTATTGTTCCTCTTCTCCCCCCCCCAATAGCTCCCCTCTACTTGGTTCCCACCCCACACTCTGCCCTTACCCTTCCCTCACTGTCCTCATTCATAGGTGTACGATTTTTGTACACTCTCTTCCCACACCCCCACACCCTTTCCCCCTGAGAGTTGTCAGTCCACTCCCTTTTTATGCCCCTGATGCTATTATATTCACCAGTTCATTCTATTCATTAGATTTTTTATTCACTTGATTTTTAATTCACTTGTTGATAGATATGTATTTGTTTCTCAAAACTTTTATCTTTATCTTTTTATTTTTCTTCCTCTTCTTAAAGAATACCTTTCAGCATTTCATATAATACTGGTTTGGAGTTGATGAACTCCTTTAGTTTTTTCTTATCTATAAAGCTCTTTATCTGACCCTCAATTCTGAATGATAGCTTATCTGGGTAGAGTAATCTTGGTTATAGGTTCTTGCTATTCATCACTTTGAATATTTATTGCCACTCCCTTCTGGCCTACATAGTTTCTGTTGAGAAATCAGCTGACAGTTGTATGGGTACTCCCTTGTAGGTAACTATTTTTCTCTTGCTGCTTTTAATATTCTCTCTTTGTCTTTTGCTCTTGGCATTTTAATTATGTGTCTTGGTGTGGCCCTCTTTGGATTGCTTTTGTTTGGGGTTCTATGTGCTTTCTGGACTTATAAGTCTATTTCTTTCACCATGTGGGGGAAGTTTTCAGTCATTATTTTTTTAAATAGGTTTTCAGTATCTTGCTCTCTCTCTTCTTGCATTCCATAATTTGGATGTTGGTAAGCTTGAAGTTGTCCCAGAGGATCCTTACACTATCTTCATATTTTTGGATTCTTTTTTTCTTTTTGCTTTCATGATTGGATATGTTTTGCTTCTTTGTATTTCAAATCTTTGACTTGATTCTTGGGATCCTCTAGTCTGCTCTTTGATCTCTGTATATTATTTTTTATTTCAGTCAGTGTATGCTTAATTTATAGTTGGGCCTTTTTTGTATCTGCAAGGGTCTTACTAAATTTATTGGCAGTTTCTAGAAGGTACTCGAAAAACCTTATAACCATGGTTTTAAACTCCATATCCAGTATTTTGCTTTCCTCCTTTCTGTCATTTGTGACCTGTTTCTTTGTCTCTATATTTTGGTTGCTTCCTTAAGTTGATAGAGTGGCTTTGTGTGCTAGGTGTCCTATAGGGTCCACTGGCTCAGCCTCCCCAATTATCTGAGGTGGACACTCTTGGTACATCCCTTTTTGGGCTGTGTGCACAGTCTTGTTGTAGTTAAGATTTGATTGTTGCTTGTATCACTGGGAGGAATTGACCTCCAAGCCAAGTGGCTGTGAGGATCAACTGTGTCTATGGTGGGAGAACTTCTGTGCTGTAGAAACCCTTATGGGGCATGACATGCTTCAGTGGTGTTTTGGTACTCACTGAATCTTCACCGAGTGTGTCCCTTATGGATCTGAGGAGTTGTAATCTGGATGGTCCCACTCTGACCATTGGGTACACTGTCTCTTGGATCTACAAGGAGGTGCAAATTTAGACTCTGCCTGAGGACACTCCACAGAAGCTACAGAGAGATCTTCAGATTCCTCTTCTTTGTTTGGGGTTTGAAGGTGCCCAGATCAGGCCCAGCTGTGAAGCAATGCAAGCTGTTATGGGGCCTTGGGCCTTCTTTTGGATGCTCTGGGGCTCTCTGACACAGCTGCAGTTTGTTAGGTAATTTTAGATTGCAAAGGGCCAGTCCATTCATATGCAAAAGCCTCTGCACATAGCTTGGGTAGGGTGGGGTCTTAGGGAATCAATACGGTAGATAGAGCAAACACCTATGACTAATCCTCAGCCCTGCTTTAAGAGGCCCTTGGGTCTCCATGTCCCTCGGTAATCTCTGCAACCACCTATGAGAGTTCTACCTTATGCCAGACAGTCCAGTTTCTGCCCTCAAGTTCTACCTTATGCCAGACAGTCCAGTTTCTCCCTGTTGAATCTGGGTCTCGGAACTGGAGTTTAGAGCAGCTAGGAGTTTGTGTCTTCCTCCCGATTAAAAAAGACATCCCTTTTTGCATGTGTGTGCCTCCATACCTCTGCACTTTACTTCTGCACTTCCACTGAGTCTCAGTGTGCTTTTCTCTTTCATTCTACTTGTAGAATTTCCACTCAGCCAGCCTTCCTATGGTTTTGGATGATGTCTGTTTTGTCTTTTAGCTATAGTTTTTAAGTGGTTGTGCGAGGCAGCAATTTCAGGTATTTACAAATGCTGCCATCTTGGTTTCTCTATATTCTGCTGCCATTTTATCTCTGAAATATTTTTTTCCATTCCTCTGCACTGAGCGGAGCTATGGAAAGACAAGAGCTTCAGGGTGGCCACTATCTTCCCCACTGTGGACAGGAGTCCAGCTAACCTGCAGCCAGCTCCTCAGACCCCTCTGGATTGCAGTTTCTTTACTGACTTTAAGTTTTGAGGATTTATCCAGTGGTGTCAATGTGGTGTTAAAATCTGTTATTGTGATTGTATTGCTGTTGATGTCTCCCTTTATATCTTCCAGAAGTTTTTTTTTCTCTTTTTTTATATATTTGGGTGCTCCTGCATTGACTGCATAAATGTTTACTAGAGTTATATCCTCTTGTTGAATTACTCTCTGTAATATTATCAAGTGGCCCTCCTTATATCTCTTGTTATGGCATTTATGTTGAGGTCTATTTTGTCAGATATAAGTATTGCTACCCCAGCTTTTTTTTTTCATTTCTATTTGCCTAAAGTTTTTTTTTTTTCCCATCCCTTCATTATCAATCTGTGTGAGTCTTTTTTTCTGAGGTGGGTTTTTTGTAGACAGCAAATATATGGGTCATGTTTTCTTATCCAATCAACTACTGCATGTATTTTTATTTATTTTTTTAATTAATTTTTATTTTTTTATTAATGTGTTACATGTGTACATATCTTTCCATTCCCCCTCCCCCCATTCCCAAGCATACCCTAACCCCCCAGTGTCTTGTGTCCTTTGGTTGCGCTTATATTCCTGCATACAAATCCTTCAGTTGATCTCTTATCTACCCCACCTCTCCCTAACCTTCCCACTGTAGTTTGACAGTCTGTTTGATGCTTTACTGCCTCTGTAAATATCTTTTTGTTCATCAGTTTATAATGTTCTTTATTATCCATAAATGAGTGAGATCATGTGGTATTTTTCTTTCATTGACTGGCTTATTTCACTTAGCATAATGCTCTCCAGTTCCATCCAGGTTGCTGCAAATGGTAAGAATTTCTTTTTTTATAGCAGCATAGTATTCCATTGTGTAGATGTACCAAAGTTTACTGATCCAGTCATCTGCTGATGGGCATCTAGGCTGTTTCCAAATTTTAGCTATTGTAAATAGTGCTGCTATAAACATAGGGATGCATATATCTTTTCTGATTAGTGTTTCTAGTTTGGTAGGATATGTGCCTAGGTGTGGGATTACTGGGTCAAATGGGAGTTCCATTTTTAGTTTTTTCAGGAAACTCCTTACTGTTCTCCACAGTGGCTGAACCAGTCTGCATTTTCACCAGCAGTACACAAGGGTCCCTTTTTATCCACATCCTCACCACCACTTATCATTTGTTCATTTGTTGATGATTGCCATTCTGACAGGTGTGAGATGATATCACATTGTCGTTTTGATTGGCATCTCTCAGATAATTAGTGACTTTGAGCATGTTTTCATGTGTCTCTTGTCCTTCCTTCTGTCTTGTTTTGAAAAGATTCTATTTAGGCCCGTTGCCCATTTTTTCTTGGATCATTTATCTTCCTTTGATTCAGTTGTATAAGTTGCCTGTAGATGTTTTAGATTAAACTTTTATCAGTGATAATATTTGCAATTATGTTCTCCCATACAGTGCACTTTCTTGTTATTCTGTTGATGGTTTCTTTTGCAATGAAAAAAGCTTTTTATTTTGATGTAGTCCCATTTGTTTATTTTCTCTTTAGCTTCCATTACCCTAGGAGCAATATCAGTGAAGAAGTTCCTTTGGCATATGTTTGAGGTTTTGCTGCCTGTGGATTACTCTAGTATTTTTATAGTTTCCCATCTTATGTTTAAGTCTTGTATCCATTTTGAGTTTACTTTTGTGTATGGTTTAAGTTGGTGGTCTAGTTTCATTTTTATGCATGTATTTGTCCAATTTTCTGAGCTCCATTTACTGAAGAGACTGTCTTGACTCCATTATATGTTCATGCCTTCTTTGTCAAATATTAATTGAGCGTAGTGGTTTGGGTTGATATCTGAATTCTTTTTTCTAATTTCATTGGTCTATATGTCTGTTCTTGTGCCAGGACCATGCTGTTTTGAGAACAGTGGCTTTGTAATAGAGCTTGGAATCTGGTATTGAGATCCCACCAACTTTATTCTTCTTTCTCAGGATTGCTGTGGCTATTCAGGGTCTTTTTTTCTTTTTTATAAATATATATTTATTGATATTTTTACAGAGAGGAAGAAAGAGGCATAGAGTCAGAAAGATCAATGAGAGAGAGACATCGATCAGCTGCCTCCTGCATATCCCTCACTGGAAATATGCCTGCAACCAAGATACATGCTCTTGACCGAAATCAAACCTGGGACTTTCAGTCCACAGGCCAAAGCTCTATCCACTGAGCCAAGCCAGTTTTGGCTCGGCGTCTTTTTTTGTTCCTTATGAATCTTTGGAAAGTTCTTTCTGGGTCTGTGAAAAATGCCATTGGAATTTTAATGGGTAGTCCATTGAACATATAGATTTCTTTGGATAGTATGGATATTTTAATGATGTTGATTCTCCCAATCCATGAGCATGGTATGCTCTTCCATCTTTTTCTGTCTTCCTCTAACTCTTTTTTCAGTGTTCTGTAGTTTTCTGCATGTAGGTCTTTTACCTCCTTAGTTAAGTTTATTCCTAGGTATCTTAATTTTTTTGGTGCGATGGTAAATGGGATTACTTTTTTAGTCTCTCTTTCTGAAGTTCACTATTAGAGAATAGAAATTCCATAGATTTATGGGCATTGATTTTATATTGTGCAACATTGATGAATTCATTTATTAAGCCTATTAGTTTTTCAATGGGGATTCTTTTGGGTTTTTATGTACAATATCATGTCATCTGCAAATAAGGACAGCTTTACTTCTTCTTTTCCAATTTGGATGCCTTTTATTTCTTCTTCTTGTCTAACTGCAATGGCTTATACTTCCAGTATTATGTCGATCAGGAGTGGTGAGAGTGGGCATCCCTGTCTTGTTCTTGTTCTTAGGGGCAATAGTTTTAGTTTTTGCCTAATGAGTATGATGTTAGCTGTGGGTTTATCATATATGGCTTTTATTATGTTGAGGTATGATCCTTCTATTCCCACCTTGTGGAGAGTTTTTTTCAAGAAAGTGTATTGGATTTTGTCAAATACTTTTTCTGCATCAATTGATATGACCATGTGATTTTATCTCTCAATTTGCTTATGTGATATATCACGTTTATTGATTTGTGGATATTGTACCATCCTTGCATTCCTGGGATAAATCCTACTTAGTCATGGTGTATGATCTTTCTGATGTACTGCTGGATCAGATTTGCTAGAATTTTGTTGAGGATTTTGGCATCTATGTTCATGAGAGATATTAGCCTATAATTCTCTTTCATTGTGTTGTTTTCATCTGGTTTTTGTATAAGTGTCATGCTGGCTTCATAGAAGGTGCTTGGAAGCATTCCGTCCTCTTGAATTTTTTGGAATAACCTGAGGGGGATAGGTTTTAGTTCTTCCTTGAATGTTTGATAAAACTTCCCTGTGTAGCCATCTGGCCCTGGGCTTTGGTTTGCTGGAAGCTTTTTGATAAAATCCTTCTATTTGTTCCATCGTTATTGGCCCCATTAACATGTTTAGATTCTTCTTGATTGAGTTTTGGGAGCTTATAGTTTTCTAGCAATATGTCCATTTTCTCCAGGTTGTCCAGTTTGTTGGAATAGAGTTGTTCATAGTATTTTTTAACAATCCTTTGTATTTCAGTGGGGTCTGTTGTTATTTTGCCCCTTTCATTTCTGATTTTGTTTATTTGAATCCCCTCTCTTCGCTTCTTGATGAGCCCAGCTAGAGGTTTATCAATCTTGTTTGTCCTTTCAGAGAACCAGCTCATGGTTTTGTTGATCTTTTGTATTGTTTCTTGGGTCTCTATGTTGTTTAGCTCCACTGTGATCTTTACTATTTCTTTCTTTCTGCTTTCACTGGGCTTTTCTTGTTTCACTTTTTCTAACTCTTTTAGTTGTAGGGTTAGGAAATTTATTACCATTGTTTCTTATTTTTTTGCAGTCGGTTTGTAGACCTATGAACTTCCCTCTCAAGACTGCTTTCACTGTGTCCCATAGATTTTAGATTCTTGTGTTTTTATTTTCATTTGTTGCCATGATGTTTTTTATTTCTTCTTTGATCTCTCTGGTGACCCAGTAATTGTTTAATAGCATGCTGTTTAGCCTTCATGTGTTTGAGTTCTTTGTATTGTTTTTATTGTAGTTGATTTACAGTTTTATGCCACTGTGATCTGAGAAAATGCTTGATATGACTTCTATCTTCTTGAAGTTGAAGAGACTTTGCCTGTGACCTAACACATGGTCTATGTTTGAAAATGGCCCAAGTGCGCTTGAGAAGACTCTATATTCTGTGGCTTTGGGATGAAATGTTCTCTAGATGTCAATTAATTCCATCTTTTCTAGTGAGTCATTTAGGATTTATATTTCTTTGCTGATTTTTTGTTTAGAGGATTTTTCCAATGGTGATAGTGGGGTATTAAAGTCTCCTACTATGATTGTATTGCTGTCATTTTCTCCCTTGTTATTCTCCAGGAGTTTTTTTTTAATGTATTTGCATGCTTTTGTATTGGGTACGTATATGTTTACCAGAGATATTTATTTATTTATATATATATATATATATATATATATATATATATATATTTATTATTGAATTTTTACAGAGAGGAAGGGAGAAGGATAGAGAGCCAGAAACATCAATGAGAGAGAGACATCGACCAGCTGCCTCCTGCATGCCCCCCACTGGAGCTGTGCCCGCAACCAAGGTACATACCCTTGACCGGAATTGAACCCAGGACCCTTCAGTCCACAGGCCGAGGCTCTATCCACTGAGCCAAACCGGCCTCGGCCAGAGATATTTCTTCCCTTTAGTATTATGAAGTGGCCTTCCTTATCTCTTATATCCTTCACTTTGAGATCTAACTTGTCATATATAAGTATTGCTACCCCAGCTTTTTTTCAATTCCATTTGCCTGTAAAACTGTTTTCCATCCCTTCACTCTTATTCTGTGTGCATCTTTTTTTTTTTTTTGAGGTGGGTTTCTTGCAGACAGCAGATATATGGGTCATATTTTCTTTTTTTCTTTTTTTAAAATATATTTTATTGATTTTTTTACAGAGAGGAAGGGAGAGGGATAGAGATAGAAACATCGATGAGAGAGAGACATCAATCAGCCACCTCCTGTACGCCCCCCCCACTGGGGATGTGCCCACCACCAAGATACATGCCCTTGACCGGAATCAAACATGGGACCTCTCCGTCCACAGGCTGATGCTCTATCTGCTGAGTCAAACTGGTTTTGGCTGGGTCATGTTTTCTTATCCAATCCATTACCCTATGTCTTTTGATTGGAACATTTAATCCATTTACATTTGACGTTATTATTGATAGGTACTTACTTGTCACCATTTTTATTCTTCACCCCTGTGTTCCTTCTTCGCTTCCTACTTCTTTTCTTTTCTTTTCTTTTCTTTTCTTTTCTTTGCTTTGCTTTGCTATTTTTTTCCTTGTTTTACAGCAGGCCCTTTAGCATTTCTTGCATTGCTGGTTTGGTGGCAATAAATTCCCTTAATTTTGTCTCTGAAGCTCCTCATTTCACCTTCAATTTTGATTGATAGCCTTACTGGGTACAGTATTATTGGATTCAGACACTACCTTTGCATGACTTTGTATATTTCATTCTACTCCCTTCACGACTGATGAGTTTCTGTTGATAAATCAGTTGATAGTCTGAATGGGGTTCCTTTGTAGGTAACTTTCTGTGTCTGCTTTTAAGATTCTTACTTTGTTGTTGGTGTTTGCCAATTTAATTATACTGTGCCTTGGTGTCAGTCTTTTGGAGTTCATTTTGTGTGGGATTCTATGAGCTTCTTGGATTTGTGTGAGTTTTTTCTTCCCTATATCAGGGAAGTTTTCTGTCATTATTTCTTAAAACAGATTTTCTATTCCTTGCAAGGTTTCCACTCTTTCTGGAACCCCTATTATGCAGATGTTGTTTTGTTTCATGTTATCTCACATACCCTTAGGCTCTCCTCTTGCTTTTTAATTTGTTTCTAGAAGCTGCTGTACTTGGGTATGTTTTCCTACCTTGTCTTCTAGCTTACTGATGTGGTCCTCTGCTTCTTCTAGTCTACTTTTGATGCTTTCTATTGAGTTCTTTACAGCAGCAATGTCATTTTTCGCTTCTTCTTGGTTCTTCTTCATTTCCTCTTGGTTCTACTCATATTGTCAAATCTGCCTTCCATTCTTTTCAGCCACCTTATGACCATTTCTCTGAATTCTTTCTTTGGCAGGATGCTTGCCTCCATTTCATTTACTTCCTTTTCTGGTGATGCCTGCTTTTCTTTCACATGCAAGCTATTTATTTGTCTGCCCATGGTCATTCTTCTCTGGTTGTCTGTTTATGTAGTTCTTTCTTTTCTGTGTTGATTTAAAGGCACAAAAACATCACAACCAGGTACAACTCACCAACTCATAAGGCACTGAACAGAAATGTATTCACAATATTAATAGCCACAAATAAAGGTGACCACCAGAGAGAGACAATTTAGGGTATAGGAGAGAAAGAAGAAAATATAAAAGAAGAAAGAAAAGAAATGAAATGAAATAAGGAAAAGGAAAGGAAAGAAAGGAGTGTCAAAATGAAATTTGGTGAAGGGAGAAAAAAGAAAAAGAAAAAAGAGAAAAGAAAGAGAGTAATAAGGACAAGGGGAACAAATTATATATATGAAAGCTACAATAGAATAGCACTAATCCCAACAAATGCTACTATCAAGTACCTAGAGATTAATGCCATCTACAAACAACAACTAATAGGGAGGTGAGGGAAAACAAGTAAAAAAAAAGCAAACCAAAAACAAAATAAGAATAAGCAAAACAATGTCACAAAAATATATAAAAAATTGATATAATCAACATTCAAGCAAACAACAACAAAAGGACATGGAGAAAAACAATTTTTTTGGATAGTGAAGGAAGAGAAGAGAGAGATGTCTATGGACTTGGAGCAGGCGATTGGAAATTAGATATATAAGTGGAGTGCAATTTTAACATGACTTAAAAAGAAAGAATAGGGAAGTCTAAATTAGGAAAAAGGTAAGAGAAACAAGACAATAGAGGAAAAGTTAGGAAGAGAGTGGAGGCATAAAGGTAGAGTTGAGATAGAATAAAATGATGCTATAGGAAAGATGCAATTAGAATGTAGAACTCTAATACCAAAGTAAAATAAAAAGAAAAGAAAATGACATTTTTCCCCAAAAGGTAAAATAATAGTATTAATAATACTGATTGAAAATAAAAATGTAATAATTAAAAAGGTAAAATCAAGTGAGGAAAAAAGAAAAAAAAATCGTTTCTTAAGTAAAAGTTGAAAAAAATTTAAAAAATAAGAAAAGAAAAAATAGAGTTTCTAGTAGTGAAGGTCATTCACTTCCTCTATTGATCTGTTTGGCATGCCTGTTTCCCAGTTGGGATAATATTTCAGTTCCCTGAGTTCCACTAGTTTTTAAGCCAGCAGTGTGTCTTAATCTCTTTATTCTTTTGTGATTACACAAGAGTCAATTTTTGAGTCAGTCCCTGGATAGCAGTGTTTTGGAATTGACGGAGATTATAAGTCCTCTCTATCCTGTGCTTAGATCCTGCTTTCCCTGTGGCACTCAATACTGGTTTGTGGGCGTGAGCTGCCCCAGAGCTGGTACTCTGATGGTAACTCCCCACTCTGATCCCTAAGCTCCATAAAAACAACTTTCTCTTGCAGTCTCCCAGGATGTCCCCAATGGGGTGATCCTTTGTATTGGGCTTAGCATTCAGAAGCAAGGATCTGAAGAGGAAAGAGCGCAAGTCTGTGCAGTCCCATTTCCCCGCTCATGTTCAAGCAGCTGGCACACTTTAATAACTCCAATGCTGTCCTTCTGAGTCTTTCTAGAGATCCCCTCTGTTAACAACTCTGAGGGCCCCCTTTCACATTCAGGGATCACACCTTTCCCAACATCCACGGATTTCTCTAGGTGCAGATTTTCCCTAGTCCAATTCCCAGTGTGTGCATCTTTCTGTTCTGTGGGACCAAAGACCTCACCTTATCTCAGGCAAAATCTGACCTTTCCGTGTGGTGTGTAGAACTCCTCTGACTCCAAGTGTTTGCGCTGATTGGGAAGCGATGTTCTCGGGCTCAGAGCTGTTCGGTGGGTGCTTCAGCTGTAGATTTTAAGGCTTCCATAAACATCCACTTTTCCCATCAAGATGGCACAGTCTCTGCATCCAAGCTGGAGGCTCAGGCAGGGAACCTGGCAGCAGTGGGGGCTGCCTGGTCAGGGGAGCCCCGTCCAGCAGTCCCCCACCTTCTCCTGGAGTATAGTATCCTTTAAATAGCCAACAAATACTCCCTCAGCTGTTCTCTCTGTCTGCTCAGGGAGAATGCTCAGGACATGTCTGCCTATTCCACCACCATTTTCCTCTCCTCTCAGAAGCACCCTCTAGCCCATGTCTTTTTAAGCGAGCATTTAATCCATTTACGTTTAAGTATATTATTGATAGTTACTTGCTTGTCATTATTTTTATCCTTTATGCCTGTGTTCCTTCTTCCCTTTCCATTTCTTATTTTTTCAGCATTTGGCATTTCTTGCATTGCTTTCTTTGTGGTAATAAACTTTTTTAGCCTTTTATTTCCTCTGGAGGTCTTGATTTCACCTTCAATTATGAATGATTAGCCTTGCTGTGTATATTATTATTGAATTCAGTCACTTTCTTTACATCATGTTGTATATTTCATTCCATTCCCTTCTGGCCTTATGTGATTATGTTGAGAAATCAGTTTATAGTCTATTTGGATATTCCTTGCTGGTAATTATCTGTCTCTATCTGGCATCCTTTAAGATTATTACTTTTTGTTGATGTTTGACAATTTAAAATTAATGTGTCTTGGTGTAAGTCTTTTGTTCTGTTGTGGTTCTTTCTGTGTATTAGATCAAACTTATATGTCATCTCAATGTTTATAGTTTGTCTTATATAGTAGATATTTTGTGGGAACCAGTCATGCAATAGTTCAGGTCTTCTGGACTAGGTATTCTAGAAATGTCCCCTACTTTGGATATTTGGGTTCTATTGGTGTAGTTGGGTCCTGAGTGTTATTGTCTTATTTGTGGGTTGAGTCTCCTCTCAGAGTGTCTGGTTATGTGGCTCATTATCTACCATGTTGACCAAACAGCACAAAATACAACTCATTAGGACATGACACAAAGGAAACAAAACACAAATATACTCATGACACCAATAACCTCAATAAAAGTGACCACCAGAAAAAAAGAGAATTAGGAAAGAGAAAATAGAGCAGAAATGATGTTGAGAAAAGATTAAGAAGAAAAAACAAGGGGAAAATATACATACATGGGGAGAAAACACCACAAAACAAGCTAATAAACAAAAAATGCAAACAACAAACACCCCCCCCCAAAAAAAAAAGAGTGGGACAGGATCTGTAGAGGCAGAGCTTATATACAGAAAATACGGTTAAGGAATTGAATGAATAGGGGAAGTGTCATGGTTCAGTATAGAGAAGGTTGAACGAGAATGAATAGATAAGAAGAAAAGTAAAATACAAAATAATCAATAAAATAATAAGATAAAACAAAGAAATTTATCTATCTATATATTTATCTATTTTTGGAAAAGGTGAATAGGAGAGAGAGTAGATAGGCTTAAGTTTAGTGAGTGAAACTAATTAAGCAGTTAGAAGAAGAAAGCAATAGAGGATAGGAAAAACAAAAGCATAAAAAATTTGTCTATCGATGAAAGAGAAAAGGGGAGGGTAGTTGGACTTAGAGCAGGGGAGAGGAAATTAGATATATGACTAAGCCAATAGAGACTAAAATAATAATAATACTTCTATAAAGCAGATAAAGAAGATCAATTTTTAACAAGGGGTAAAAAGTAAGGAGAGAGAAAAGCTAAAGCAGATACAGGAAAAAGGGAGAAGTATGGAAGAAAAAGTTGGGAAAAATAAAAAGATAAAACAAAATAATGATAAAAATAAAAAATACAACAAAGAAAATTAATATAAAAATAAAAGATAAAAAGAAGAAAGCAATTTTTAATAAAATATTTTTTAAAAAGTTAAGTGTCATTTGCTTCAGCTGAGATTTAATGTCCCATAAGGCTAGATTAAGACCCCCCTCTACTGATATGCCTGCCACTTCTCAAGTTTCCTGTTATTTGGAAAGCACTGTGTTGAAGTTCCCCTTGGTCCACCATTCCGCTGTGTTTGTCTCCACAGCTTTGGTTGCAAGCAGTTGGGACCAATCTGCCCACTTTGTCTGCTATCAGTGTTAATTACTCAAGCACCTATTTATGACATGGGCTTTAGGTAGGGTTGTTGCTGTATTGGTTTCTGGGACCAAATGGCCCTTCAATCCAGTCCCCGAGGGCTCCCTAGGGCTAGAGTCTCTGTTTCCTCTGCAAAGCTCGAGGCTTGGTGGCTGTACTAGTTACCATGAGATTGCTGAAAGGGGCTGGCTCTTCAGGAGAAAAATGGCTGCTTAGGGTTGGAGGGTCTGGAGTGTGTCAGTGCAGCATTCCTGGTCACCTCTCCCTGTCCTGCTCTCCATAGCCTTTTTCCCCATCTTCCATGAAACTGCACCTTCACCTGCATCACAGCCTTGGTGAGTTTTTCTAATTGAAAGGTTCTATGAACTGGGTTTAAGGAATAAGAGCAAGGAAAATGCAAAGGTAAAACAACAGTGCCACTGCTAGTTTTTCTCCTCCCTGGTACTGTGAGGCTCAGGTAATTCCTCAGACTGCCTTTCTGTACGCAGTCTTTTACGGCTGTGAACTTAGATCTAGATTCCCCAGCTGCCAGCAGCCCTGTGGACTTCCCGTCACAGTTGAGTGTTTCGTGTGTTCCCAAGGGATGTGGATTTGGTGCAGTGCAGGTTCCTGCTTACCCTCTTGTCCTGGTGGTTGCATGTTTCTCTCACTCCAGCTTAGATCCCTGATCCTACTGTTCTCAAGGTGTCCTTTGTCCTTTCTGGCCATGAATTGTCACCAGCTGTGTTTAATTTGCCAATTCCGGGTGGATGTTATTCTATTTAGTTGTTCCTTCTGTCTGCTCCAGGAGAAGGCACAGGACACATCCACCTACACGGCTGTCATTTTGAATACCAATATTAAACCCTTCGCATCATTGATACATATAATATAGTTTTATATTTTATAAAATAAAATATTTTTTCTTCTTTCTGGTGTACTAATTTTTTAAATAAATCTTTTTATTCAGATTATTACATTTGTTTCTCTTTTTCCCCTTCATAGCTACCATCCACCTGGCTCGCAACCCTCCCTTTATCCTTACCTCCCTCCCATTGACCTCATCCATAGGTGTATGATTTTTGTCCAGTCTCTCCCTGTACACCCCTCAGCCCTTTCCCCCTGAGAATTATCAGTCCACTCCCTTTCTGTGCTCCTGATTCTATTATATTCACCAGTTTATTCTGTTCATCAAATTTTTAATTCACTTAATTTTTAGATTCACTTGTTGATAGATATGTATTTGTTGTTCATAGTTTTTTATCTTTTACCTTTTTCTTCTTCCTCTTCTTAAAGAGTACCTTTCAGCATTTCATATAATACTGGTTTGGAGTTGATGAACTCCTTTAGCTTTTTCTTATCTGTGAAGCTCTTTATCTGCCCTTCAATTCTGAATGATAGCTTTGCTGGATAGAGTATTCTTGGTTGTAGGTTCTTGCTATTCATCACATTGAATATTTCTTGCCACTCCAATCTGGCCTGCATTGTTTCTGTTGAGAAATCAGCTGACAGTCGTATGGGTGCTCCCTTGTAGGTAATGAACTGTTTTTCTCTTGCTGCTTTTAATATTCTCTCTTTGTCTTTTGCTCTTGGTATTTTAATTATGATGTGTCTTGGTGTAGTCCTCTTTGGATTCCTTTTATATGGGGTTCTGTGTGCTTCCTGGACTTGTACGTCTATTTCTTTTACCAGATGTGGGAAGTTTTCAGTCATTATTTCTTTAAGTAGGTTTTCAGTATCTTGCTCTCTCTCTTCCTCTGGCACCCCCACAATTCTGATGTTGGTACGCTTGAAGCTGTCCCAGAGGCTCCTTACATTATCTTCACATTTTTATTCTTTTTTCTTCTTGCTTTTCCACTTGAGTGTTTTCTGCTTCTTTATATTTCAAATTTTTGACTTGATTCTTACCTTCCTCTAGTCTGCTGTTAGGTCTCTGTATAATATTTTTTATTTCATTCAGTGTGTGTTTAATTTCTAATTGGTCCTTTTCCATCTCCTCTGGGGTCTCGCTAAATTTATCCATCTTTTCTAGGATATTCTTGAAAAGCCTTTTAAGCGTGGTTTTGAACTCTATATCCAGTGGTTTGTTTTCTTGCATTTCTTTTGTTTCTGATCTCTTCCTTTTTCTCCACATTTTCACTATCCCTGGAGAACTTCTGTGTTGGATTCTGCCTTATGATACCAGACTTGCAAAACTGCAAAAGCCTCTCTGTTGAGCTCTGGATGGGTTGAGTCTCAGGGCTTAACAGACCATCTTGCCTTCCAGTCTGTCCCACCCTCCACAGCCCCTGAGTCTCACGTGACTGGGTAATGGCTGAAGCAGTCCCTGTGTGCATGCAGGCTCTCGCAGTGCCTCTAGACTGCTGCCTTTCCAGCTCCCCTGTGCTCCAGGACCATATGAATCTGGGTCCCCAGGGTTTCGCCCCAAACTGGGGTTTAGTGGAGTTAGAAGTGGCGCAGTTGGGAGGATCTGTCTCCCGCCCACTTGTGAAAGCCAGTGGCACAATCAGCAGTCGGTCTTCTGTGTGCTGTGCTGTGCGCGCCACCAGACCTCTGATCTTTTGCGACTCCCTTAAATTTCCGTGCACTTCTCCCTTTTCACAGTCCAAACTCCCCCTGTATGAGTTTTGGCTGGACCTGGGGTTTAGTGTTGTAGGATAAGGGGTTCAATGCCATTGGGAGTCTCTGTCTCCCTCCTGCCAGAGAAAGCCAGCCAGGTACTCTGGCACCCGCTCTCTCCATGCGCGTCTCTGTACCTCAGCTTTTTGCAGCTCCTCTGGGTCTCTGTGAGCCCTTTTCTTTCCTTCTAGTTGTAGAATTTCCATTCAACTAGCTTTCCTGTGGTTCTGGATGATGTCCATTCTGTCTTTTAGTTGTAGTTTTGAAATTGTTGTGTGAGGCAGCAGTGTAGGTGTTTACCTATGCCACTATCTTGGATTCTCCCCAGCATGTCTGGTGTACTAATTTTTAATGTTACTTTAGAGATGATATTTCATTTGCTCCTGCAGATCACACACAATTCCCAATAACTATTTTTCTGTTTTTTCCCCTTTCTTTGTGTGTTAAGAAAGATATTGCCATCATTCTTATCACCCAGATTGAAAATAAATTTATTTTTCCTTTCTTGAATTTATTGAATTTATTTTTTAATTTATTGTGGTGACACTGATTAATGAAATTATACAGGTTTCAAGTGCACAATTCTATAACACATCATCTGTACACTATTGCGTGTTCACCACCTAAATCAAGTGTCCTCCTATCATTATTTATAACCGCTATACCCTCCGCCACCTTCTCTTCCCCCCTTCTCCTTAGCAATCACCACACTCTTACCCATGTCCATGAGTTTATTCTTTTTTTCTTTTTTGCTGAATCCCTCCATATACCCCACCCCATTACGCTTACCCACAAAACCCACTTCAACAGCTGTCATCCTGGTCATTTTAACTTTTTCACCTGGTTCCAAGAATAAACCAGTGCCCAGCAGAGAACTGATGTTGCTCTTGGAAGACTGCATTATCGTAAAAGAGAAGTGCAGCACAAGTCTCCAATTCATCAGACTAATTCACATCTTTGGGTACAGTTAATGGGTCTATGTGGAAGACATGTTGTTTCTGCATACCCAAAATTTCTTCAATCAGATTCTCAGTTCAGAGATATTCCTTTGACCTCCTACAGTCCAAAAGGATTAAATGTTCAGTTCTTTACCTCTCTTGTGACTTTGCTTATGATCAATGTAGTGTTATCAAATCAACCATTTTGATTTAACATATTATTTGTCTCTAGTAAGGAAAAGGTTTATTTAGTCCTACAGTCAGGTGCATTTTTCAAGTCAAGCTAAAAAAATTAAGTCAATTTGGTCAAGGGAACATTGTGCCAGTCAATTCAATCAAGCAATTACTTCTGTCAAATAAATAATTCAGTCTAACAACAGGTCAGCCCTGACTCATAACTGACTAATTAAGTATAAGCATTTATTAGTTCTATCAATCAGTCAATTCTTTAGGCCTATCAATGAGATTTAACAATTACATTCACCCGATTGGATGAGCCATCCATTGGACAAGAATAAACAAAAATGCTTAGGCGTGTTGGGGAAAAGTGAGCATAGATTTCCTGAAAGGTTCCCACATCTAAAGCAAGAAATTACTCTCTTTCCTGGAATGTATTGAATGTGCCTAACAAAAGTGAACTCATAGAAACCCTGAACTAAGGGTTAATTTGTATAAAAATAAAATTTCAAATAATAGCTAACATGATAAACTCAAGATTAACTGTCAGGAACATTTTTAGATGTATCATTCACACTTTGAAATGTTGATTCAAAGTTTTCACTTATACTATGAGAAAAAGAGTTATGAATTGTATCCTTAATAGATCACTCATAAATGACTATCAGCATCATCATATTGTAAGGGTCGAAACGCTAGCCACTCAATGGAAGGCTCCAAGAGACGTTCTCATGCAAACAGCAAAGGGTTTATTCACCAAGCATGCTGGGGCTCACAACGTACTCTGAAAGCACAGCAGAGGCTGAGAGCCCCGAACCAAGTTACAGGGTATTTTTATAGTATTACGATAACAGGATGCGGCTGGCGGTTATTGGTTATCTCTGGGTTAATCTCTTGAGACATCTGGGCCTTGTCTCCTTCCCCAATTTGGCTACAGGCTGTCTTCACCACACACACTAACAACCTGCACCTGGGTTACACTAACAACCTGCACCTAGGTTACAGCACTCTGAAAATTTCCACTCTATTCTTAACTTTGAGAATTTTTAACTCTTCATTCCCCACTTCTTTTTGTGTGATCTCTAATCTTAGAGACCTGTATCTGGTTCCTGTAGGGCAGTGTACTGTTGTCTGATGACTATTAATTTAATATCTCCGATAAAGTTGGCCACCATGTCCCCGGGGTGTGGGTTCCCCTGACCGACCAAACTACTTGCCCCGTGGGATTTACGATCTCCCAAGTTAAAGAAGAGGGGGCATGAGGGTTGCTAGTAGTCAGGGGAGGAAAGCATAGCTCTACCCATGAGGCAAATGCGCAGTTTGAGAGGGTTTTTAGTTCTTTCCAATGTCCATCCGGATCCCGATGACGGCGCAGTCTTGAGGTGAGACGCATGGATCCAGGAGGCAATGCCATCTACCTTTACTGCATTTGGGGTTGTCAAGAGCACCAGGTAGGGTCCCTTCCACCGAGGTTCCAGGCTATGAGTCACCAACTTGGAAGGGATGGGGGACCTTGGTTTCCCCTGGCTGGTAGACAGACGCTAATGGTTTCCAGATAAACTGCTGGATTCCTTCCAAGGCTTTTAACCTGGTGATCAAGGGGGTACAAGGCAAAGAATTTATATCTACCATGGAGGTCAGTTTTAAAATTGGAGGTGGAGTGCCATACAGAATCTCAAAGGGAGTAAGATTGTACATAGAAGGGGAAGGGGTATTTCGAGCCCTAAATAGGGCGTAAGGTAGGAGCAAGGTCCAGTCCCTTAAGCCAGTCTCCAAGGTCAATTTAGTTAGAGTCTCCTTAATGGTTCTATTCATTCTTTCTACCTGACCTGAATATGGGGTCCATAGGCACAATGCAGTTTCCAATTAATCCCCAAAACCCTGGCCAATCCCTGACTTACCTGGGCCACGAAAGCCGGTCCATTGTCTGATCCAATTACCTGGGGGAGTCCAAATCGAGGAAAAAGTTCTTCCATAATCTTTTTGGCCACCACCTGGGCCATTTCCCTTCGGGTGGGGTAGACTTCTACCTATCCTGAGAAAGTGTCTACAAAAACTAAAAGATATCTTAACCCACATTTGGCTGGTTTAATTTCAGTAAAGTCTACTTCCCAAAATTGACTAGGCCTATCTCCCCTCAGTCTTTTTCCTTCCGGAGCCTGGAATGGATATGCATTTACAACTAGACAGGCCTGGCAGTCTCTGGCAATTTGTTCTGCCAACCTTTTATTTTCTGTGGGAGTCAGGGAAAAAGGTTGCTCCCTTAGCAGCTCTTGCATTTTTCTAGCACCCAGATGGGTGAGCTGATGAACGTGTTGTAAATAGGAGGTAGCCTGTTGTTCCTTAGTTTCAGTAGCTGCGGTCATAGGATCATCTCCTTGGGTCTCAGTCACCAGTGCTAGAACTTCTGACTCTCGGAGGGCCGCTGCCCTTGCTTCTTTATCTGCTTGTCGATTCCCTATGACTACGGTGTCTGATCCTCTTTGATGACCGGGGCAGTGAACAATAGCCAATTCGGTAGGTAGCAGAACAGCTGCCAAGAGCCTAAGAATCTCAGTCCCAAAGTCAATTTATCGGCATCTTTGGCCAACAGAGCAGCAGCAGCTATAGCTTTCAGGCAGCGGGGCCACCTGCTTGCCACCGAATCCAGACGCTTGGACAGATAGGCCACTGGCCTCCTCCAGGGCCCCAAAGTCTGGGTTAGGACTCCTCGAGCTATTCCCTTCCGTTCCTCTATATAGAGAGTAAAGGGTTTTTCTACATCGGGGAGTGCCAATGCTGGAGCTGACAATAGGGCCCTTTTGATATCACCAAAAGCCTGCTGCTGTTCTGGTCCCCACGAAAATTCTGCATCACTCTTTAGAAGTGGGTAAAGTGGGGTGGCCAATGACACAAACCCCGGAATCCACAGTCTACAGAACCCAGCCGTTCCCAGGAACTCCCGGAGTTGTTTTCTGGAAATGGGTACAGGAATCTGCGTAACAGTCTTTTTCCGCGCCTCGGTTAACCAGCGCTTTCCACCCCGGAGGGTATATCCCAGGAAAGTTACTTCTTATCTACATAGTTGGGCCTTTTGAGCAGAGGCCCAATATCCTAGCCGTGCCAATTCCTGCAACAAGAAGCGGGTCCCGTACTCACATTCTTTCTGGGTGGATGCTGCCAACAACAAATCATCCACATACTGGAGCAAGGTTACCTCTGGGTGGCGGGTTCTGAAGAGGCACAGGTCTTGGTGGAGGGCTTCATCGAAAATGGTGGGAGAATTTTTGAAGCCCTGAGGCAGACGCATCCAAGTCAGCTGCCCTGAGATTCCTGCCCTGGGATCTGTCCATTCAAAGGCAAACAGGGGTTGACTGCTGTCATGTAGTTGTAAGCAAAAGAAAGCATCTTTCAAGTCCAGCACAGTATACCAAGTCCGATCAGGACTGAGGGTACTCAGTAGGTTATAAGCGTTAGGTACAGTAGGGTGGATATCTTGTACCCTGCTGTTTACCTCCCTCAAGTCTTGCACAGGGCGATAGGCTCCTGTTCCAGGCTTTTTGACAGGCAAGAGGGGTGTGTTCCAGGCCGATTGGCAAGGTCTTAGAACACCCAACCAAAGTAATTTTCATATTTGGGGTCTAATCCCTTCTCGAGCTTCCTTGCTCATGGGGTACTGTTTAACTCGAATAGGAGTTGCTGAGGTTTTTAGAGTTACAACTACTGGGGGTTGGTTAACAGCCAATCCTAATCCTGCCATTTCTGCCAATGAATCAGGGTATTCCGCAAGCCATGGCTGTATTTCTTGCTCCAGGGGCTCCCTCGGGGAGCTATATATCCGATACTCATCTTCTACTGACATAGTTAATGCTGCAACTGCTGGCTGTTCTACCAAGGGGTTTAGGAATTCCACTTCTGGCCCTTCGGGGTTAAAAGTTATGCGTGCCTTTAATTTGGTGAGTAGATCCCTTCCCATAAGAGGGCCTGGGCAATCAGGGATTACCAGGAACGAGTGCTGGACCTTTCCTCTTCCCAGATCCATTGTTCTTTTCGTTGTCCAGGCACAATACCTGCTTCCATTTGCTCCCCTGACTAATGATCTTTTGCTGGACAGTGGACCTAGAGGGGCCTGGAGAGCAGAATAGACTGCCCCTGTATCCACTTCAAAGTCAATGGGGGTCCCCTCCACATTAAACTTTACCCTGAGCTCGGGGAGGGGTTCCGAGCCCCGTCGCCCCTAATCTTCATCCAGGGCTAGAATCGCCGGCTGAGCAGCCCGAGAGTTTTTCCTTTTAGGGCACTCCTTTACCCAATGACCTTTCTCCTTGCAGTAAGCACATTGGTCTGGGTCCAGGTTTGGACAGCGGCGTGGGCCCAGGTTATTTCCCTTACTATCTCTCCTATCCCTTCTGGGTCCTGCGCCTTTTACCACTGTGGCCAGGATTTTTGTCAATGCCTTGTCTCTCCTCTTGTCCCTCATATCTTCTCTCTCTTCCCTTTCCTTCTCCTTTCTCTGCTCCTTTTCTTCCTCTGTCTCCCTTTTGTGGAAAACCTTATCCGCCTCTTTTACCAGGTCTCTAAGGGACAAGTCCTGCAGTCCGTCCAGGCGCTGTAACTTGCGCCTGATATCTGAAGCAGACTGCCCAATAAAGGCCATGACTACAGAGGCTCTTTGTTCCTCTGACTGAGGGTCAGAGGGGGTGTATCTCCGATAGGCTTCCATCAGTCTTTCTAAAAATACCGAGGGAGACTCATTAGGTCCTTGGACCACCTCTCTTACCTTGGCCAAATTGGTAGGGCGCTTAGCGGCCGCGCGGAGACCCGCCACGAGAGCCTGGCGATAGGCGGACAGATGCTCCCTACCTTGAGAAGTATTAGGGTCCCAGCTAGGTCGGTGTAGAGGGAACACATCATCAATAATGCTCTGGAGCTGTGTCGGGCGCCCATCTCGTCCAGGGATATTTTTCCTTGCCTCCAGGAGTATCCGATCCCTTTCCTCAGTGGTGAAGAAGGTGCCCAACAGCTGCTGGCAATCATCCCAGGTTGGCTGATGGGAAAACATAAGGGACTCCACGAGTCCTGTCAGTCAGGTAGGATCTTCAGAGAAAGGGGGATTATTATTTTTAGATCAGGTTGGGATTCCTGAAGAACTGGAGGAGGGGAAGAGTAAAGAGTAGGGGCTGTGGGCTTCACAGGGAGCATCACAGCTGAGGCAGAAGACTCGGGAACTGGGTTGGGAGGCAAGAAAGGTTTTACTCAGGTGGGAGGAGACTCACAGAGGTCCTGCCAAACCAAAATATAGGCCTCCTGATCGGGGTGACCATGTCGACCAGGCTGAAAGACTACATTTCTCATCTGCCTGACGAGGGACAGATGAAAGGAGCCCTCTGGTGGCCAGCCAACGTCAAAGGTCGGCTACTCAGCAGAACAGAAAGTCTGCCATTTCTCCTTCTTAATAATAAGGGATAGATTTTGTGCTCCATCCTTTTCCTCCGACCAGTGGTCCAGGGTTAGAGACAAGGGAGTCGAGGTGGTCTGACCCATAATAGCAGACAAACAGACAATAACAATTAAGACAAAAACAACAATCACAGACACAAAACGTTCAGACAGAAACCAAAACGGATTAGCCAGCAAAACTGATCTGGCTGGCAATAAAGTTACTGAATCAGAATTCACCAGATGGGAGACATCCAGGCGTCCCTGGAGCTCCCCTATCTCCACCAGGGCGTCCCCCGGGGATGTGGCCTGTAGCTCCCAGACACGTCTGTCAGCCACAGTCGGAGGAAGCTCACGCTCCGCACCAACAGCCACCTTGCCAGCCTCAACCAGAACCTAAGCGATCGCTGTATTTAGAGGCGCCTGTACTTACCCCGAGAAGCGTCTGTTGGGGGCTTCCAGGGCAGCCTGAGCTGATCTCGGTGGGACCTCCAAATGTAAGGGTCGAAACGCTCGCCGCTCAATGGAAGGCTCCAAGAGACGTTCTCATGCAAACAGCAAAGAGTTTATTTACCAAGCATGCTGGGGCTCACAACGTACTCTGAAAGCACAGCAGAGG
>JAAGEH010000029.1:23579686-23642676 GCA_011751065.1 Lasiurus cinereus | reverse complement strand
ACACTAACAACCTGCACCTGGGTTACACTAACAACCTGCACCTGGGTTACACTAACAACCTGCACCTGGGTTACAGCACTCTGGAAATTTCCACTCTATTCTTAACTTTGAGAATTTTTAACTCTATAGTTTCAATGTACATTTATTAAGAAACTTACCTCACGGGGATATTGGACCAAAATTTACACAACCTTAGGATACCTCACTGGTAGTTTATATTTTAAAGCTGACTCAAAACCAAGTCGGTGTGGCTCAGTGTTTCAGCATTGATCTATGAACTAGGTGGTCACAGTTCAATTCCCAGTCAGGACACATGCCCGGGTTGCAGGCTCAGTCCCCAGTGGGGGATATATAGGAGGCAGCTGATCAATGATTCTCTCTCATCATTGATGTTTCTATCCTCTCTCCCTCTCCTTTCCTCTCTGAAATCAATAAAAATCTATTTTAAAAATATAAAAAATAAAGATGACTCAAATATATGTTTATAAAAAATATATGCACCAGATCAACACAAGAAAACCAAGATGAACAAGCATTCAGATGTTTGCATCCAGGTCAAAATTATATATGTCCTATGAGTAAAGACAAGATCAGCATGAAAGATTTTCTGTTCAAATAATATGATATAGAGTGAAGCTTCACCCCTCCTCTCACTAATTCCAGAAGACTACATAAAATTGGATACTGATCTTGACTTAATTACACACTAACTTTTCCTTTCTCCCATTATACACATATTACATGCCCATGTGGTACAAACACTGGAACATTTCTAATTCTCCAGAATACACCTTTTTTTACCCTCTATACCCCTCCCCACTCCAGTATATTATGATTTCCAGTTAAGATTCAAATTATAAATTGAACACTAAAAGCCTTTATTTCAGGACACATGCAGTCTCCAAAAATATATTGTTTATCCAAGAATATTTTCAAGGAAATTTCTGTGTTTATAAAGTGTTCTTTACAGACACTGAAAATATAAAACTAGCATATTATTCAGAAGGACACAGAAATCAGGAATATGAAGTCTTCTTGTACATTTATCTTTTTTTTTTCTTATTTAAACCAAAATAATAGAAAAAGAGGGAAAATATAGTAGTTCAACATGTTTAAGCTTCTATCATACCAGACTCCAAGCTCTTTGAAACCAGGAATTATGTATTTTCATTTTAAGGTTCCCAGCACCAAAATTTTTGGACATAATACACATTTAGCATATTTGATGATGAAATTAGTTAATGAAAGGCACTTTGTAGCCAGCTAATATGACTAAGACATGGCTCATGCTCTCAAAGAGCTCCTAATATAATAAGAAGAATCAGTTGTGTAGACAGTTTACTGAAATATAAGATATGTAGTATAATGGAAGTGCATAATAAGAACTATGGGAATAAAAGGAGAGCAACTAATTTTGACTCGAGGTATCTGGGAAAGCCTGCTGAAAGAAGTAGCATTTCAGCTGAGTATCAATACAGATTTTTGTGCAGCCATTTTAACACTAGGAACTTTTTGACCTGGTCTAAAACAACAAACCATTATACTTTCAGCTGTTTTATAAATTATCAAGTAATGTGTAAAACAGAAGATTTTACCCCATTCCCGACACTCACCATAATGTCAGCTTATATCACTGATAAGAGTGAGGTTCAAGGATAGAGTGAAAATGTGGCATATTTATGAGTTTTATGTACCAAAAATGGGGTATTGACCACCTTTGGTCATTTTATAAGGGGCCATGAGTCATAATAAACTATCATCTTCCTCTCCTAGAATTTACTTGTATCTTGATAAATACTTCAAATAGGCTTATTTTTCTCTAAAAATCAAAGACATTGGGGAAAGAAGGTAGTTGAGTTATATTATGATCTCTATTATTCTTAGACCCAGATTATCTTTAATTTAATCTAAATCTTTAATTTAATCTAAAAGTAATCTCAGGTGAAGTTAAAGATGGCTGCCAACGGGAAGGCAGACTATAAGATACTGAGTGAGTGAACAAAAGGAGAGTATGTGGTCACACAGGTAGTGTTTATTTGTGAGTTGAGGGACAACTATATTCTAAGGGAATGTTGGGGATTGCCATACAGGGTTCCCCTGACTAGGCAGCCTCCACTGCTGCTGAAATCCATCCCAGAGCAACTGGCTCTGATGTGGAGACCGCACAATCTTGAAGGGGAGAGTGGACATTATTGGAAGGCTAAAAATCCCAGGAATCTACAACAGCACCCCCTAGTGAACAATTGTGAACCCAGGAACACCGGTCCCCAAACAGCACAAACACACAGATTCAGAAGAGCTATGCACTTTTTCATGGCTTCATGGAAAGGTCAGATATCACCTAAGATACGGTGAGGTCTGTGATCCAGGAAGGAGAGAGAAACACACACAACAGGAGCTAGAGGATCCAGGGAAGTCTGCACCCAAAAAAATCCATGGCCATTGGGACTAGCATGATCTGCAAATGAGAAGTGGATCCCCAGGGCTGCTGACAGAATGGAACTCTAAAAAGCAACTCATAGCTGAACTGGGTGCTAAAGGGCAGCCTAAAATTTTTAAAAATGTGCAGGCTGCTTAGATCCAAGGGGAAAAAAAAGACTGCACAGACGTGTGCATAGCGCTAGAGTTCTCGCACTTATTCTGGCTCTTTTTTCCTTTTCTTCTTTTTTTTTCCTCTTTAAATCATGGCTTTTCATTACAAGCCCAATACATAGGATCATTCAATTGGAAATACTCTCAGAGACTGCAGGGGAAAGTTGTTTTTGTGGAACAGGGGATCAGAGTGGGGAATAACAATCAGAGAACCAGGACTGGGGCAGTCCATTCCCCAAAACTGGTATCAAGTGCCACAGGGACAACAAAATCTAAACACTAGCTAGAGGGGACTTACAGACCAGGAGGTCAATCCAGAAACACTTTCACCCAGGGGTTGAATCACAAATTGACTCTTGTGTAAACACAAAGGAGTATAAAAAACAAAGAAGTACTGCCTGCTGGTAAATCAGGACTGTGGCTTATAACACTGAGGAGCAGTGAAAGACAGGGAACTTCAATACTGACTAGGAAACAGGCATGCCAAACAATGAATCACCTTCACTACTGCATTTTTTTCATCTTTTAATTAAGAAACTTAATTTTTTTCTCATTTGATTTTAACTTTTTAATTATTACATTTATATTCTTAATCAGTATTATTACTACTACTATTTTACCTTTTTTAAAAAGTGTCATTTTATTGTCTCTTTATTTTATTTTGGGATTAGCATTCTACATTCTATTTTCATCTTTCCTTTAGCATCATTTTACTCTATCTCAAATTTACCATTATGCTAACACGCTATTCCTCATTTTCCCCTTTTGTTGTCCTGTTTCTCTGACCCTATTCCTGCTTTAGATTTTCCCTATTACTTCTTTTCACACCCTGTTAAAACTTCACCCTACTTATATATCTAATTTCCAACCCCCTGTTCAAAGTCCATATACACTCTCTCTTCTCTTTTTTCACTATCCAGTTTTTTCTCTCTGTCCTTTTCTTGTTATTTGCTTGATTGTTGATTATATTAGTTTTATTATGCTTGTTTGTGAGATTGTTTCACTTTTTCTTTTTGTTTATATTTTGTTTGCTTTCTGCTTCTGTTTTCCCTAACCTCACTTGATATTAGTTGTTGTTTGTAGTTTGAATTCATCTCTAGATATTTGTTGCTTGCATTTGTTGGAATTAGTGTCTGTTCCATTGGATGTTTCTCCCTATAAAAATAGTTTTTCCCTCTTCTTTAGTATCTTTCTTTTCTATTTTACTTTTTGTTCCTTTTCCAAATTTTATTTTTGCACTCCCCTTTTTTCTTCTTTCTCTTCTTCTTTCTTTCTTATTTCCAAAATCTCTTTTCTCTGGTTGCCACCTTTATTTATTAGTATTGTGAATACATTTGTGTTTAGTACCTGTGCATTTTGCCTTGTTGTGTTGTATTTTGTGCCTTTAAATCAATGCAGGGGAAAGAGAACAATTAACCAGACACCTGGAGAAGAAAGGATGGGGGAAGATAAAGAAACAGCCCAGAAAATAAAGAAAAGAAGGCATCACCAGAAAATGAAGTAAATGAAATGGAGGCAAGAAATCTGTCAAAGAAAGAATTCAGAGAAATAGTCCTAAGGTGGCTGAAAAGAGTGGAAGCCAAATTTAACAATATATGTAAGAATCAAGAGGGAATGAAGAAGAATGAAGAAGAAATGAAAAATGACATTGCTGCTATAAAGAACTGAATAGAAAGCATCAAAATCAGACTACAAGAAGCAGAGAACTGAATCAGTGAGCTAGAAGACAAGGTAGAAAAAAAATACCCAAGCAGAGCAGCTTTTAGAAAAAAAATTAAAAAGCAAGAGAAGAGCTTAAGGAAACTTTGGGATAACATAAAATGTAACAACCCCCACATAATGGGGGCTCCAGAAGGAGAGGAAACTGAGCAAGGAATAGAAAACCTGTTTGAATAAATAATGACAAAAAAACTTCCCTGATATAGAGAAGAAAAACTGACACAAATCCAAGAAGCTCACAGAGTCCCAAAGAAAATGAACTCCAAAAGACTGACACCAAGGCACAAAGTAAGAATCTTAAAAGCAGGCAAAGAGAGAGGAAAAGTTAACTACAAAGAATCCCTCATCAGACTAGGGACTGATTTCTCAGCACAAACATATCAGGCAAGAAGCAAATGGAATGAAATATACAAAGTCATACAAAGGAAGGGTCTGAATCCAAGAATACTGTGTCCAGCTTGGCTATCAATAAAAACTGAGGGGGCAATCAGGAGCTTCACAGACAAAAAAGGACTGAGGAAGTTATTTTACCACCAAACCAGCAATGCAAGAAATGTTAAAGGGTCTGCTGTAAAAAGATGAAATAAGAAGTGAAGAAGGAACACAGGAGGTAAAGAATAAAAACAAGTGCCTCTCAATAATAATTTTAAATGTAAATGGATTAAATGCCCCAATCAAAAGACATAGGGTAACAGTGAATAAAAAACATGATCCATATATCTGCTGTCTACCAGAAACCCACCTCAGAAAATACGACTCTCAGAGACTGATGGTGAAGGGATAGAAAAATGTTTTTCAGGTAAATATAAATGAAAAAAGATGGAGTATCAATATTTATATCTGACAAATTAGATCTCAAAGTGAAGGATATAACAAGAGATAAGAAAGGCCATTTCATAATACTAAAGGAAGCAATCCAACAAGAAGGAATAACTCTGGTAAACATACACACACCCAATACAGGAGCACTCAAATACATAAAAAATCTCCTGGAGATATAAAGGGAGAGATTGACAGCAATACAATCATAGTAGGAAACTTTAATACCCCATTATCACCATTGGACAAATCCTCTAAAAAATCAGCAAATAAACATCAATCCTAAATGACTCTCTAGATCAGAAGGATTTAATTGACATCTTCAGAACATTTCACCCCAAAGACACAGAATATACATTCTTCTCAAGTGCACATGGGTCATTTTCAAAGATAGACCATATATTGGGTCACAGGCAAAGTCTCTTCAACTTCAAGAAGATAGAAGTTATATCAAGCAGCTTCTCAGATGACAATGGCATAAAACTGGAAATCAAGTACAATAAAAAACAATCCAAAAAAATCTGAAACCTGGAGACTAAATAGCATTCTATTAAACAATGACTGGGTTACCATAGAGATCAAAGAAGAAAGAAAAAACATCATGGCAACAAATGACAATGAAAACACAACAATCAAAAATCTATAGGATACAGTGAAAGCAGTCTTGAGAGGGAAGTTCATAGCTCTACAAGCCTACTGCAAAAAATAAGAAACAAATAAAAAACATTTTTCTATCCCTTCACCATCAGTCTCTGAGAGTCGTTTTTTCTGAGGTGGGTTTCTGATAGACAGCAGATATATGGATCATGTTTTTTTATTTAATAATAAACCTAACTCTACAACTAAAGAGTTAGAAAGAGAGCATAAAGAAAAGCCCAGTGTAAGCAGAAGGAAGGAAATAATAAAGATCATAGTGGAGATAAATGACATAGAGACCAAAAAAAAAAAAAAATACAAAAGATCAACAAAACCAATAGCTGGTTCTTTGAAAGGATAAACAAGATTGATGAACCTCTAGCCAGGCTCACCAAGAAGCAAAGAAAGAAGATACAAATAAACAAAATTAGACATAAAAGTGGTGAAATAAAAACAGACCCCACAGAAATACAAAGAATTGTTAAAAAAAAAATAATATGAACAACTCTATTCCAACAAACTGGAGGAAATGAACATATTCCTAGAAAAATAAAACCTTCCAAAACTCAAGTAAGAAGAATCTAAACATCTCTATAGGCCAATAACTATGGAAGAAATTGAAGCAGTCATCAAAAAGCTTCCAGCAAACCAAAGCCCGGGAATAGATGGCTTCATAGGGGATTTTTACCAAACATTCAAGGAAGAACTCAAACCTTGCCTCCTCAGATTATTCCAAAACATTCAAGACGAAGGAACACTTCCAAGCTCCTTCTATGAAGCCAGCATCACACTTATACCAAAACTAGATAAAGACAACACAATGAAAGAGAATTACAGGCCAATATCCCTCATGAACATAGATGCCAAAATCCTCAACAAAATTCTAGCAAATCGGAACCACCAGTACATCAGAAAGATCAAACACCATGACCAAGTACAATTTATCCCAGGGATTCAAGGATGGTACATTATCTGCAAATCAATAAAGGTGATACATTACATTAAAAAATTGAGAGCCGAGATGGGTTTGGCTCAGTGAATAGAGAGTCGGCCTGCAGACTGAAGGGTCCCAGGTTCGATTCCGGTCAAGGGCATATATACTGGTTGCGTGCAGGGGGCAGCTGATCGATGTCTCTCTCTCATCGATGTTTCTAACTCTCTATCCCTCTCCCTTCCTCTCTGTAAAAAAACAATAAAATATATATATTAAAAAATTGAGAGATAAAAACTACATAGTCATATCAATTGATGCAGAAAAAGCATTTGATAAAATCCAAACCCTTTCTTGATAAAATCTAAGCAAGATAGGATTAGAAGGATCATACCTCAACATAATAAAAGCCATATAAGACACACCCACAGTTAACATCATACTCAATAGGCAAGAATTAAAGCTATTTTCCCTAAGAACAGGAACAAGACAGGGATGCCCACTCTAACCACTCCTGTTCGACATAGTACTGGAAGTATTAACCATTGAAATTAGACAAGAAGAAGAAATAAAAGGCAACCAAATTGGACAAGAAGTAAAACTGTCCTTATTCGCAGATGACATGATATTGTACGTAAAATTCCTGTAGACTCCATCAAAAAACTGTTAGACTTAATAAATGAATTTGGCAATGTAGCAGGATACAAAGTTATCACCAAGATATCTATTGCATTTCTGTACATCAATAATGAACTTACAGAAAGAGAAACTAAAAAAGCAATCCCATTTACCATCACACACACACAAAAAAAAAATAATAATAATAATAATAAGATACCTAAGAATAAACTTAACTAAGGAAGTAAAAGACCTATATGCAGAAAACTATAAGACACTGGAAAAAGAGATAGAGGAAAACATAAACAGATGGAAGAACATACCATGTTCATGGATTGGTAGAATCAACAGCATTAAAATGTCCATATTACCCAAAGAAATCTATAGATTCAATACACTCCCCTTTAAAATACCAATGGCATATTTCACAGACCTAGAAAGAACTCTCCAAAGATTCATCTGGAATTTTAAAAAAGAGCCCTAATAGCCACAGCAATTCTGAGAAAGGAGAACAAAGTCAGTGGGATCTTAATACCAGATTTCAAGCTGTATTACAAAGCCACTGTTCTCAAAACAGCATGGTACTGGCACAGGAACAGTAATTGAGACCAAGGGAATAGAATATATAACCCATAAATTGACCCAAACCACTATGCTCAATTAATATTTGACAAAGGAGGCATGAACATACATGGAGTGAAGACAGTCTCTTCAATAAATGGTTCTGGGAAAATTGGACAGATACATGCAAAAAAAATGAAACTAGACCACCAACTTACACCATACATAAAAAATAAACGCAAAGTGGATACACGACTTAAACCTAAGACAGAAAACCATAAAGATACTAGAGGAATCCACAGGCAGCGAAATCTCAGACATATGCCAAAGCAATTTATTCACTAATACTGCTCCTAGGGCAATGGAAACTAAAGAGAAAATAAACAAATGGGACTACATCAAAATAAAAAGCTTCTGCACAGCAAAATAAATCATCAATAAGAAAACCCACTGTATGGGAGAACATATTTGCCAATATTACCACTGATAAAGATTTAATCTCCAACATTTAGGGGAACTCATACAACTGAATAAAAGGAAGATAAATGATTCATGAAAAAATGGTCAATCTACCTAAATAGATACTTTTCAAAAGAAAACAGAAGAAACACCAAGAGATATATGAAAACATGCTCAAAGTCACTAATTTTTCAAGAAATGAAAATCAAAATGACAATGCAATATCCTCTCACATCTGTCAGATTGGCTATCATCAACAAACAATAAACGACAAGTGCTGGCAAGGATATGGAGAAAAAGGAACCCTCGTGCACTGCTGGTGGGAATGCAGACTGGTGCAGCCACTGTTGAGAACAGTATGGAGTTTCCTCAAAAAACTTAAAATATAACTTTTAGGAATATATCCCAAGAAACTAGAAACATAAATCAGAAAGGATATATGCACCCCTATGTTCATAGCAGCACAATTCACCATAGCTAAGATTTGGAAACAGACTAAATGCCCATCAGCAGATTAGTGGATTAGAAAACCGTGATACATTTACACAATGGAATACTACATTGTGGTAAAAAAAGGAGTTCTTACCATTTGCAGCAACATGGATGGAGATGGAGAGCTTTATGCTAAGTGAAATAAGCTAGGCAATGATAGAAAAAAAGCACATGATCTCACTCATTTATGGAAAATAAAGAACATTATCACCTGATGAACAAAAAGATACAGAGGCAGAAAGCATCGAACAGACTGTCAAATTACAGTGGGAAGAATGGGTAGTGTTGTGCAGGTGGGGAAAGAGATCAACCTAAGGCCTGCTTATATGCATGCATATAATCACAACCAATAGACCTAAGACAAAGGGAGGGGGGGAGAGAGAGAGGTTGAGGGCATGCAACAGGGGGTATTGAAGGCTGGGGGAGGGTCAATGGGGAAAAAAAGGAGATATATGTACTACTATGTGTAATACTTTAAACAATAAAATAAAATTAAAAAAATAAAAGTAATCTCGGGCATTTTAGTAATATACATATATTTTATATCAATGTTCCTTTAATTGAAGGTTTTTTTAAAAAAACATGCTTGATACCGCCTTTAATTCTTTTTTTAAAATATGAAGGTAATAAAGAAATCAATAAAGAAGAAAATGAAAATTTCTGCTAACTAGGATTAAATATGGTAGAAAAGTGTACTGTGCACATAAACTGATAATCTTAAAGCAATAATAACCATACTTAGTTGAAAGAGTTCAAAATGAACTGGTCAAAATGTCATGCTTTAAATTTTTGTTGATGAGAAGACTTAGTTGTTCTTTGTGTGTGTGTGTACCTGTGTGTGTATGTGCATTCTTTTTAAAAATTATTTAATGTTTAAAGTGTTACATATGTCTCCTTTTTTCCCCATTGACCTCTCCCCAGCCACTCCTACCCCACAGCACACACCCTAACCCCCCTACTGTCTGTGTCCATTGGTTATGCTTTTTTGGATATATACAAGTCCTTACATTGATCTCTTAGCCCCCCCTTCTCATTTTCCTCTGCCTTCTTTCTGAGGTTTAACAGTGTTCGATGCTTCTATGTCTCAGGATCTATTTTTGTTCATCAGTTTTTGTTTATTATATTCCACAAAAGAGTCAGATCATGTGATTCTTATCTTTCTGTGACAGACTTATTTCCCTTAGCATTATGCTCTTCAGATTCATCGATGCTATTGTGAATGGTAAGAGTTCTTTCTTTTGTACTCCATTGTTTAATGCACTCATCTGCTGATGGGCATTTAGGCTGTTTCCAAATCTTAGCTATTGTAAATTGTTCTGCTTTGAATATAGGGGTGCATATATCCTTTCTGATTGGTGTTTCTAGTTTCTTGGGATATATTCCTAGAAGTGGGATTACTGGGTCAAATGGGAGTTCTGTTTTAAGATTTTTGAGGAAACTCCATACTGTTCTTCACAGTAGCTGTACCAGTCTATATTCCCACCACCAGCAGTGCATGAGAGTTCCTTTTTCTCCACATCCTTGCAAGCACTTGACAATTATGGATTTGTTGATGATACCCATTCTGACAGGTATAAGATGGTACCTCATTGTCATTTTTGATTTGCATTTCTCAGATGATTAGTGACGTTGAGCATGTTTTTCTGTGTCTCTTGTCCTTCTCTGTGCCTTCTTTCAAAAAGCATCTATTTAGGTCCTTTGCCCACTTTTTTTGTTGGATTGTTTATATTCTTTTTGTTAAGTTGTGTGAGTTCCCTATAAATTTTGGAGATTAGGCCCTTAATGGATATAACATTAGCAAATATGTTCTCCCATGCAGTGGGCTCTCTTGTTGTGTTGGTAGTTTCTTTTGCTGTGCAGAAGCTTTTTATTTTTATGTAGTCAAGTTTGTTTATTTTCTTTTTAGTTTCCATTGTCCTAGGAACTGTATCAGTAAAGATATTGTTACGACATATGATTGATATTTTGCTGCCTATGGATTCTTCTAGGATTTTAGGAGTTCCATTTTACATTTAAGTCCTTTATCCATTTTGAGTTTAGTTTTATGTATGGTATAATTCACGCATGTCAAACTCGCAGCCCACAATGAATATTTTTGTGGCCCAACCACCAATATAACAGTATGGAAGAAACGTTTTAGTAAAAATTTCATAACTTGTCTTGTGTGTGTGTGTGTGTGTGTGTGTGTGTGTGTGTGTGTGTGTGTATCCAGAGACCGTCATACCATCATGACCATAACGACTTGATGTGCAGTCGCTATGACACCAACCCACTGTGGCCAGTGAACTGGCCTGATCTGGGCTGGATTACCCCCCAATACCCCACTCAGAAACATCCGATTAGGGTGGGGCCAGCCAGCAACTACCTTGGCTGGCAGAAATTTGGGGTTCAGGGATCTTGGAGTTGTTCAGTCTCAGTCTTGGTTAGCTGCTTGAGCAAAGTCACCTTTGATGGAAGTGGATTCAGGATCAGGGCACTGGAGTAGGGAATGGGGTCGGGAGCCTTTCCTGATGACCATAGCAGTCTCTGCAGGTGGAACACAGCACCTGGGCGTCTGGCCCTGATTGGAACAGCGGCAAGAATAGGGGCTGTAGGGGGCAGCACACAGGAGCCAAGAGGTGTGAGGCCCGACATGGGCTCTTATCCCACCTGCTGGGCCCAGCTGCACCAACAGGTGGGCCATGATGTGCAGCAAGGCACTGGGATGCAGCTAGGAGAGAAAGCAATCCAGGAGGGCAAGGCCCCTCACCAGACAGAGCTTCGAGTGGTGTGGGCAAGGCCGGAGCTGAAAAACCTGGTGGGTTGGGAAGAGCTGCAGTTCCATGCATTTTCTGCCTCAGCCTTGAAATTCAGAGGTCACCCCCACTTCAAGAGAGAGATCGTGGCAGAAAGTGGCAAAACCACCAGAGGGATAGAAAAATCTTGTGGCCATATTCAGGAAACACAACTGCCATGGTCTTCAGTAACTATGAACAGATAATCTTTGGTCTTGGTTCTACAGAAGAGGAAGCTGAGACTCAAAGAAGGGAGACTTGTACAACAACTCACCCACTTCTCAGACATGACCCTGTGCAACATTGTTTTTGTTGAAAGTAGAGGATCCAAAATGTTTTTAGATCTTTGCTCTTTTAGGAAGGAAAGAATTTAGCACAGGGAATAGGTGCTTGGGAAATCATAAGAAAGCTGGAGGAATGAATATTAGTCTGGGCCCCCAGGAAAGACTCTCTGCCTAGTGGGAACTGCCCCCTCAGCCACAACTGAATTCTAGGACACTCTGAAACAGCTGTGACCTGGGGATCAGGAAACTGCTGCCCCTGCAAGTGCCCTTCAGCTCCCACAAAACAGGCCACTGGGCATTGCCTCTGCCACAACTGCTTGTGCACAGCTTAGATTCCACAGCAAAAAACCTCCACATCTCTGCAAATATGATCATCAGCAGCAAACAACCCAAACTGCGAGAAGATGCCTCTGCCCCACTTCTGCCTTCATAATATTGTTCAAGCGTATGCAATCGGCAGAAACAAATTCTTATCCAGAAATTTAGTTACAAAGAAGTTTGGGCAATTTCAGGCTTTCATCTAGGAGTGAGATCTTGCCAATGTAGCTCACGTGCCTGGCATTGATAAAAATGGGGCCTGGCTGATGGGGTTCAGTGACTGAGCATCGATCTATGAACCAGGAGGTCACAAGATGATTCCTGGTCAAATTTCGGGCTTGATCCTTAGTAGGGGCATGCAGAAGGCAGCTGATCAATGATTCTCATCATTGATGTTTCGATCTCTCCTTCTCCCTTCTTCTGAAATCAATATATTAAAAAAATGGGGTCATGCTGTATATATGTGTTATAATGAGTTTTTCACTTCATAGATCACTAATGTCTTTTCTGTTAAAAACCATACTTAGAGAACATTATTTATTTATCATTAATTTTAATTGATCTCAGAGAGAAGAAGGAAGAGATAAAGAAACATTGTTCCATTGTTTCTGCATTCACTAAACTGGGTATTGAATCTGCAACCTTGGCATGTGCCCTGACTGGCAATCGATCCACCATTTTCGGGTGTATGGTACAATGCTCTGCTGATACCCTGACCCCAAATTCCAGCCTCCAGAACTGGAATACATTTCTGTTGTGTAAGCCACACAAATTTATGATATTTTGTTATGGCTGTCTGAGCTGACTAATCTATACTAATAAAAAGGTAATATGCTAATTAGACCAGCTCAACAAGACATCTTCCGGTCATACTTCCAGACAAAGCCACAGTGGCAGGGGCCAAGGCAGAGGCAGTTAGGGGTGATCAGGCCAGCAGGGGAACAGTTAGAGGCAATTAGGCTGGCAGGGGAGAGCAGTTAGGGGCAATCAGGCTGGCAGGGAAGAGTAGTTAGGGGTGATCAAGCAGGAATGCAGAGTAGGGGCAATCAGGCAGGCAGGCTACTGAGTGGTTAGGGGCTAGTGATTGGACATCCCCCGAGGGTTCCCAGATTGGAGAAAGTATAGGCCAGGCTGAGGGACTCCCCCACCCATGCAAAAATTTCATGCACTAGGCCTCTAATTAATAATGAAGTACAACGTTCATTGATTATTATATGCCTTATGCATAGATGCACCATTTCTCTCCACTAATACTAGCAAAGAATATTTTAGCAGCCGGTTGCCATGTTATTAGTCTTGGACTGACTTGTTTGGTTTGTACAACAGGAAATATTTTGCTTTTGGAGAAAAATACATTTGTTTGTGTTATGCTTATTAATTTGTGCAGTTATTCAGTGTCTAGTAAGTTAATGTTCAGCAAAAAAATATTAATTTTTATTAAAATGTTCTATTATTTTATGTTAACGATTACTCATTTATTTCAGCCCTTTGTATTTAGCATGTCTCTATCAAAATATGTTTCTATGAAAATTGAAGCTTTTGTGTTTTTGCAGCCACATAAACTTAAACCTTGTTTATTTAGCCTTTGAGTTTGACATGTTTGGTGTAAGTTGATAGTCTAGTTTCATTTTTTTTTTGCATTTATCTGTCCAATTTTCTCAACACCATTTATTGAAGAGACTGTATTTACTCCATTATATGCACTTACCTCCTTTGTCAAATATTAAATGAGCATAATGTCTTGGGTTGATTTCTAGGTTCTCTGTTCTGCTCCATCGGTCTATATGTCTGTTCTTGTGCCAATACCAGGCAGTTTTGAGAACAATGGCTTTGTAATATAGCTTTATATCTGGTATTATGATGCCTCCAACTTTTTTCTTCTTTCTCATGATTGATCCATCTATTTGGGGTCTTTTTTTTATTATTCCATATGAATTTTTAGAAAGTTTGTTCTAGGTCTGTGAAATATGCCATTGGTATTTCCATGGGGATTGCATTGAATATACAGATTTATTTGGGTAGTATGGACATTTTAATTATGTTAATTCTATCATTTAATAAACATGGCATCATGTTTTAAATTTTTGATAGTAAAAGATGTTGGTTGATTTGGAAAAGATAGGAAACCAGAATAAAAGAGACTGATTAGTTAGTGATGAGTAAAAACATTACCAGAGTAATAAAAACTATGTCATCAAATAAGAATTTACAAGATTATAGAGAGGTGCATATACCTTTGTAAAATGGAGCAAATGGGGATATTTTAATATTCCATGGAAGTCAGAAACAAAAAATTGAATGCAGGATGACAATAAGTAGTGACACAAAGTAGATTAGAAACTTTGAAATTTTGTGTTATGTGTTTGTATTTCTGTAAACCTTACTCTACATTATGTACTATGGCATATCTAAGGAAAATAAAGATTAATGTTTATTATTTATTTTAACCAAAGTATAATATGGTAAATGATCTCTACACCCAAATGTTCTGAAATAGAGTATGTATAGAGAGAAAGTCTGCAGGCAAATAGGTAAGATTCCACCATTCCCTTGTCACTCAATACCTAAATACCAGGAAAAAATAACTAAGGCCAAGGCTGTAAATCGGAATCTATGTAACAGTGTTTCTTACCTTTAGATGGCTTTTACATCCGAATAGAATCTTATCAAATGTAAGGACTCCAGAAAAAATTAATATATTCATATACATGAATTTTCTGCATACAACTTCTAGGAGCTCATAAACTTAATATTTCTTTTGGCCCTGGGTCTGGCACTACCTTTCCTGGTTAGAGATACAACATTCTTAGCTGGATGCTAGTGGGGTTGCCTTCCAGAGATAGTCTCCTTGCTTTCTCTATGCTTCAGGTACTAAGCTGATAAAGTGTGAATAGTAACACAGCTCAACTTCACTTGGGAACCTTAGGAAACTGGCATGGTGCCACAACTGGTAACTGTCATGTGCCAGCTTATGTATTACAATAACCCAGTGAAAATAACAGAATAGGAACTCCCCAAAGTTTTTTTTTGTTTTTTTTGTTTTTTGTTTGTTTGTTTTGTTTTGTTTTGTTTTGTTTTACCCAGAACATTGACAGGCATGCAAACAAACTGGAGGTGTAATTTTTCTCCTTCTTCCTACATTATTTTTTTTCCTGAATTTAATTAGCCAAACTTGAAGGAAGACATTGCAGGTAGTTTAACCCCACCTCAGAGCTGTGCAGACAGCTCTTGAATCCAAGCTGTCTATCACCAGGACAACTAGGCCAATGTGCTTTGCTTTGGGTAAACACCTCATCAGGGCCAGTTGCAGAGGGAGCCTCTTTGCAGTGACTTCCTATTAGCTCAAATCCTTACTCTTAACAATCCTAAATGCTTTTTTAAAGTACATGAGATGTAAATAAACATTAGTATTTTGAAATAATTATTTATGCTGCTTAACAGGAGGGTTATTTCCAGAGATAGTCTTGCATGAAGGCAAGTTGATTTGGGGAACCTAAAAAGCTCTTTCTTCCTCAGGAGGTCTGAAGTTCGTATATTTGTGGGTCATTGTTACTTTTTCCCTTTTTATTAACCATAACTTTCTTCCAATACCTTTTCTAAACCACAAATTCCTCTGAAAGGGTCATTGGTAATATAACAATTTTCAGTGGTTGGCTTCTTTCCTCAAATGAAAAATGGAGGAGATGGGTTAATTCTTTTGACACAGTAGCAAAACAATATTTCAATAAGTTCAATACATGTAAATGAGTCAAAGTCAGAAAAATTCTACTTCCAGAAGAATCAGTGATACTTTTAAACCTCAGGAAAAAATGCATTTTTGGTATTCAGGGTCTTAGCAGAAGTGCCAAATTATTGTACTCCTCCTATCTAGTCTCCATTGCCACTGATCCACCCTTAGGAGCTTTCTGAGAAGCCCCTCCCAGCTTTTATTGTTTGTTCATTTCCTTGGTGGCAGGGATCTGTTCATCAAAGGCTTAAGAAGGTGTGGGGGTTAGGAGTCATCCTTCACTAGAAAGAAAACTTTCCATTCAGCCTTGGGCAACAATATTGAAGTTGTTGTGTGTGGGGTGTTTTTTTTTTTTTTAATGTTGTAGTCAACTCTGTGCCACGTGGAGCTCAATCTCCCTCTACCCAGTCCCAGGAATCCAAAGAACTAAGTCTTTTCAATTTCCTTCACATCTGATCTCCCATACTGTAGACCAAATAAAAACTGTCTGGGCCAATTGTGCCTCTTCCTACCTCCATCATCTGTATAATCTGCCTGGGAGAAACTCAGTAAAGTTGGCCACATGCCAGCATTAGCCTTCTATAGAGGCAGAAAAATCCCTCATCTTCCCTCCATTGCCTGTCCTGGACACCAAAGAATGAGCTGCCACCTTAGGTATCCCATGGACAGGGGCGGCTGTGGGAATCATGACAGGACCTAAGATAATGTAGCTGAGATATTGATACCTAAAAAGTTCTAACAACCTACTTGGTAATTTTTGTGTGCTTACTATTTTGTTAGTTATATTTTCTTTAATTAAGTAGACTCAGAGGAAAATTAGAAATAGTTGCTTGGGAATTGAAATGACTAGGGATTGAATCTCACCACTAGTACTTACTAACTATGACATTAGTCAACTTACTTTACATGCAAAGGATCTCATGCCAGTGCTCCCAATGACTAGCTCTGTGACCTGGGCCAAATTGCCATTAAAAAAGGAGGAGGTTGCATCTCTAAAGACCTTTTCAAGTCTTGCAGCTTCAGTCACTTCTAGGCACCTGAATTTGGAAAACACCCAAGGGGCACTTGGAAGTTAACATTTACCCAATTCCCAATCTCTACAAACCTCAACAGGCTTTGGCCATAGATCTCCAAGTCATTTGAAGTGGGGCTAAAGGCCTAGGAATAGGAAGGAGGAGTAGGCAACACAAGGCTAAGTCCATAATAAAAGTCCAAATGGCCATATTCAAAGTAAGTGCAGCCTGAAAGTACAGGTTTCCAGGTCAGAAATACCAGTTTATTAGCTGATAATAAGGTACTAGCAACTTTTCCCTGATAATTTTACCAAGAAAAGCTTGTTAAATGGTTAAGAGGTACCCTAGAAAACATGAGTCAAAACCACCATATCCAAGGCTCCAGCTGGGGTTACAGCTAATGCATCCCAAGCATGTTAAAGGAAGAAAGGGTGGTTTAGTGGAGGGGAATCATGGAAGATGAATGAAAGTTCTTGGGGACATTATAGAAGAAAACACCTCTAAAAACCCAACAAAAGATTATAAGGACAGAAAACACTTTCATGCTGTAGGTGTTACAAACTATATGCCAGATGAGATGATGAGAAAGGCCTAAATAAGCCATAGTCAAATAGTCATCGACCTATGAACCAGGGGGTTACAGTTCGGTTCCCGGTCAGGGCACATGCCCTGGTTGTGGGCATGAACCCCAGTGTGGGGCGTGCAGGAGCCAACCAATCAATGATTCTCTCTAATCATTGATGTTGCTATATCTCTCTCCCTCTCCCTTCCTCTCTAAAATCAATAAAAATATATTTAAAAATAAAAAGGTTAATCATGAAATTTATACTGTCATAGTTTGTTAGGAAAAAACAATCTGGAGAGTGGAGTGAGATAATGATATTGTAAATAATTCCATAGAACATGTTTTTGTAGTTGTTCTTAAGGTAGAATCATCACCAATGAAAGCTGTTAGGAGTAAAATATGAAGAAGAATATAGTGGAATTCTAAGCAATATGATGCTTACAGGAAAAAAAAGGCTATTTCTATATTCAAAATACTTTGGTCTAATTTATTAAAATAAAACTGAAGAACTAAAACTAAATTGCAAAAATAAAAGGTTAACCTAAAACATATTTTTGAGTTCATGACACAAAATAAACATATTTCAGTAAATTCTCCCTTTTAATTAGTTGATTGGTATTGCATAGATACAGCCATCATTTATTATGTTTTCAATTGTTTCCTTGGCCCTCCAGACCCTGGGGGTCTGAAATCTCAGCCAACATTGCAATTTAATCCAAAACCCAAAGCAGTTCAGATTCCAAGTAACCTGTTACCCTCTGCTAGAAAAACATCACTTGTGATTTGAAAAAAATACCATTTTTAATAACTTCTCTTCAGTTTCCTGGCAGGTTTCCAGTTTCACTTCATATTGATTTTCCCCAGTGAGAATACAGCTGGAAGAATCCAGAAGTGTATTGTGCCATGCTCCCATTACCCCAATCTGTGAAGTTCCCAGCTCCAGGGCAGTGAAAAAGACTGGGGTTGGAAGGCAGATAGGAGGAGGAACAGTATGTGGATCACAGGGAAATATACTCAACTCAGGACTACCCAGAAACAAAATAATGCATCACCTTCAACAGTGAACAATTGAAGAAAATGAATCCAAATTGAATTTTTGATAATAGCATTTTGGCTTATTTTGAAATAAATTAGATAAAAAATAGTCTTTTATAATTTGGGCTGCCTAGAATGCCATGTTTTGTTGTTGTGTGTATGTGGGTATATGTGTGTGTGTTTCAGTGATCCACTCTTTGGATATCACATACAGATGTCAAGAAAACAATCTATGAAGAGAGGCACCAGAGGCAGGAGTAGAGGCAAGAAAAGAAAATTTCATCTTTGGAAACCTAGTATCTATTAAGAAAAGTACAGGCTGAATTCCTCTTAAACTCCAAGATAGTAGCCTTGAAGTCCAGAATTTGCTCTTGTGTTTCTTGTCCAGGACTAGTGAAGTTGGGGTTGCCAATAAGATGACCATTTTCCTCAAAATGTTGCACTTAAAACCCAAGTCTTTTTAAAACATGTTAGGATTTTGGCCAGAAAGTGATTTCTAGTACAGCCACTCTTGCACTTTTATAAGGCAGATAAAGCCAAAATTATGTTGCTAATTAATTTTATATTTTCTAGAGATACCTAGAACCAACTTCAGCCCAACATTCCCAATTGGGATTTTGCCAAGAATTCAGATAATGCCATTTATGGACCATGCCAAAAGCTGAAGTCATGCTTTCTGTTTAAAGAGGAGGGCCTGGATGCTATGAGTTTGTATTATTTTAGGTTGGTAGTGAAGCAAAACAGGAGAATACAGTGGTTGTATGGAATGTTAGAGAATCAACAATTTGATCTCAAAGAAATAATCCTCCTTTCCAAATGTAAAAAGGTATGAAAAGTGAAAGGCCTAATTTCTTGCATCATAACTGGTGCAAGTGTTCTCTATTATGTGCATACCAGTAATATAAATAGCTTACTACTTGATTTGGAGTTCTGTAATTATGTCCTTTTTTTAAGCCCAAACTTCAATCTTAAGAACTAGAAAAAACCTCTACAAGTTAAAGTATCCCAAACATTAGAACTGGAAAAGACTTTATATCACACCTAATCTAATTGTTCCTATTGTAAGGATGAGGTAACTGAGGAAAATGAATAAAAAACTTGGCCAATCATTAATTGGAGTGGGAGAGAAAGAGGCTGCCAATGGGAAGGCAGACTGCAAGATAGTATGTGAGAGAATGAAAGGATAGTGTGTGGTCACACAGGGAGTGTATATTTGTGGGTGAGGGACAGCTATACTCCAAGGGACTATTGAGGATTTCTGGACTGGATTCCCCTGACCAGGCAGCCTCCACTGCTGCTGAAATATCTCCCAGAGCAACCAGCTCTGCTGTGTAGACTGAGCCATCTTGAAAAGGAGAATGGCTGTTATCAGAAGCCTATACATCCCGGGAATATACAAGGACAACACCCAGGGAACAGCTGCAAACCCAGGAACACCTGATCTCAAGCAGCACGAATGCTTGGACTCAGATGAGCTCTGCACCTTCTCACTGAAAGGTCATATTTCGCCTAGGAAATGGTGAGGTCTGCAATCCAGGTTGGAGAGAGAAACTCACAGGCACAATGGGAGCTAGAGGTTCTAGGGAAGTCAGTGCCCCATAAAATCTGCGGCCATTGGGGCTAGCATGATCCCCAAATGTGGAAGGGAATCTCCAGGTGTGCTAGCAAAAGGGAACTCTAAAAATCAACCCAATAGCTATACTGGGCACAAAAAAGCACCCAGAAATTTTACCAGTGTGCTGGCTGCTTAGTACCAGGGGGAAAAAGACCTGCACAGAGACATTCACAGAGGTGCATGCAGTGCCAGAGGGTAAAAGTCGCAAGGTCGCACATTTACTCTGGTTCTTTTTTTCTCTTTAACTCATGGATTTTGATTACTAAGTCCAGGACATAGGATCACCCAATTGGGGACACTCTCAGAGACTGCAGTGGAAAGTTGTTTTTGTGGAACTTGGGTATCAAAATGAAGAGTAAGGATCAGAGAATCAGCTCTGGGGCAGTCCATTCTTCTAAACCAGTATTAAGTGTGACAGGGAAAACAAAATATAAAAACTTGCTAGAGAGGGCTTATAACCCTGGAAGTAAATCTAGATACACTACCACCCAGGGATTGAATCACAAATTGACTCTTATGTAAACACAAATAAGGGAGTCTAAGAAACAAATAAATACTGCCTTCTGGAAAATCAAGACTGTGGTTTACAACATACAAGAGCAGTAGAACACAGGAATCATTAATACTGTCCTGACTATCGGACAGGAAACAGGCGTCCCAAACAGAACAGTAGAGGAAGTGAATGACCTTCATTACTGCACATTTTTATTTTTTCATCTTTTATTAAAGAAACTATTTTTTTTTCTTTTTTCCTCATTTGATTTTACCTTTCTAATTATTACATTTTTTATTTTGAATCAGTATTATTACTACTACTATTTCACCTTTTTGAAAAAAAAAGTGTCATTTTTTTAATTTTACTTTGGGATTAGAGTTCTACATTCTATTTTCATCTTTCCTATAATATCATTTTACTCTATCTCAACTCTGCCTTTATGCCATCACTCTCTTCCTCACTTTTCCCCTTTTGTTATCCCATTTCTCTTACCCTTTTCCTACTTTAGATTTTCTATATTCTTTCTTTTTACCCCCTGTTAAAATTTCACCCTACTTATATATCTAATTTCTAATCCCTTGCTGCAAGTCCATACACACCTCTCACTTCTCTCTCTTCACTATCCAAAGCACTGTTTTTCTCTCTGTCCTTTAGTTGTTGTTTGCTTGAATGTTGATTATATCAATTTTTTATACTTTTTGTGATATTGTTTTGCTTACTCTTTTTGTTTTGTGTTTTGTTTGCTTTGTTTTTGTTTTTTGGTTTTTTTTATGTCTGATTTCCCTCACCTTCCTTGATATTAGTTGTTGTTTGTAGTTTGTATTAACCTCCAATACTGGTTACTGACATTTGTTCAGATTAGTGGCTGTTCTATTGGCGTTTTCTCCCCATATATATAGTTTGCTCTCATTCTCTTTCTTATTCTTTTTCTTCTCCCTCTTACTTTTTAATTTTCTTTTCTTTATTCCCCCTTCTCCCAATTTCATTTTGGCATTCCTTTCTTTTATTTTCTATTCTTTCTCCTTTCCTCTATTCTTCCTCTCACTTATCCCCTAATTTCTCTTTCTCTCATGGTCACCTTTATTTATGGCTATTAATTTCATGAACACATTTTTGTTCTGTGCCTTGTGCATTGTACCTGGTTGTGTTGTATTTTGTGCCTTTAAATTAATGCAGAAGAGAGAGAATTACATAATCAGACAACCAGAAAACAGAGAGCATGGGGAGACAAAGAAACAGCCCACATATGAAAAAGAGTAGGCAACACCAGAAAAGGAAGTAAACGAAATGGAGGCAAGCAGTCTGCCCAGAAAGAATTGAGAGAAATCATCATAAGGTGGATGAAAATAATGGAAGACAAATTAGACAATATGAGTAAGAACCAAGAAGAAATGAAGAACGAAGAAGAAATGAAAAATGACATTGCTGCTGTAAAGAACTCAAGAGAAAGCATCAAGAGTAGACTAGAAGAAGCAAAGGATCACATCAGTGAGCTAGAAGACAAGGTAGGAAAAAAATACCAAGTACAGCAGCTTCTAGAAAAATTAATTAAAAAGCAGGAGGAGAGCCTAAGGGAACTTAGGGATAACACAAAACAAAACAATATCAACATAAGAGAGTTACAAAAGGAGAGAAAACTGATCAAGGAATAGAAAACCTGTTTAAAGAAATAACAACAGAAAACTTCCCTTCATTGACTGGCTTATTTCACTAAGCATAAGGCTAAATAGCATGCTATTAAACAATGACTGGGTTACCAGAGAGATCAAAGAAGAAATAAAAACCTCATGGTAATAAATGACAATGCAAACACAACAATCTAAAATTTATGGGACACAGTGAAAGCAGTTTAAGAGCGAAGTTGAAAGCTGTACAAGGGTATAGCAAAAAACAAAACAATAGTAATAAATTACACAACCTTACAACTCAAAGAGTTAGAAAGAGAGCAACAACAAAAAAACCTGCATAAGATAAAGAGCTTCACAGATAAGAAAAAACTAAAGGAGTTCAGCAACACCAAACTAGTATTATATAAAATGCTGAAAGGTACTTTTTAAGAAGTGGAAGAAAAAATCAGTAAAGATAAAAATTACGAACAACAAATACATATCTATCAACAAGTGAATCTAAAAATCAAGTGAATTGAAAATCTGATGAACAGAATAAACTGGTGAATATAGTAGAATGAGGGGCATAGAAAGGGAGTGGACTGGTAATTCTCAGGGGGAAAGTAGTGAGGGGGGGGCCGAGAAAGACTGGACAAAAATCATACACCGATGGATGAGGACAATGACGGGAGGTAAAGGGAGAAGGTGGTGTGGGAACCAGGTGGAGGGGAGATATGAGGGGAAAAAAGAGAAACAATTGTAATAATCTGAACAATAAAGATTTATTAAAATTAAATAAAAGCTTTGCATAAACAGAAGGAAGAAAATAATAAAGATCAGAGCATAGATAAATGAAATAGAAACCAAAAAATGCAAACAAACAAACAAAACAATGCAAAAGATCAACAAAACCAAGAGCTGGTTCTTTGAAAGGATAAACAAGATTGATGAACCTCTAGCCAGGCTCACTGAAAAGCAAAGAGAGAGGACCCAAATAAACAAAATCAGAAATTAAAGAGTTAAAATAACAACTGATCCCACAGAAATACAAAGGATTATGAAAAAATACTATAAGCAACTCTATTCCAACAAAATGGACAATCTAGATGAAATGGACATATTCCTAGAAAAATACAAGGTCCCAAAATTCAAACAAGAAGATTTTCAAAAAAACTCAACAGGCCAATAACTATCAAAGAAATTGAAACAGCGATCAAAAATCTTCCAGCAAACAAAAGCCCTGGTCCAGATGGCTTTACAGGGGGAGTTCTTCCAAGCATTCTAAGAAGAACTAAAACCTATCCTCCTCAGACTTTTAAAAATATTCAATAGGAAGGCACACTTCCAACAAATTTCTATCAAGCCAATATTACTCTAATCCGGAAACCAGAGAACTACAGACCAATATCCTTGATGAACATAGTTGCTAAAATACTCAACAAAATTCTAGCAAATCAATTCAGCAATACATTAGAAAGATCATACAACATGACCAAGTGGGATTTATTCTGGGGATGCAAGAATGGTACAATATCCGCAAATCAATAAATACATCATATAAACAAATGGAGAAACAAAAATCACATAATCATATCAATTGATGCAGAAAAAGTATTTGACAAAATCCAACACCATTTCTTAATAAAAACTCAGCAAAGTGTGAAGAGAGGGATCATACCTCAACATAATAAAAGCCCTATATGACAAACCTACAGCCAATATGATACTCAATAGGCAAAAACTAGAGTCATTTCTCCTAAGAAAAGAAACAAGAAAAGGATACCCACTTTCACCAGTCTTGTTTGACATAGTATTAGAATAGTCATAGCTATCAACCAAGAAGAAGAAATAAATGGCATCCAAATTGGAAAAGAAGAAGTAAAACTGTCCTTATTTGCAGATGACATGACACTATACATAGATCATCTCAAAGACTGCATTAAAAACTACTATACTTAATAAATTAATTTGGCAATGAAGCAGGATACAAAATTAATGCCCAGAAATCTATGGCCTTTTTATACACCAATGATGAACTAACAGTAGGAGCAATTTAAAAAAATCCGATTTATCCCATTTACCATTGCACCAAAAAAAAGTACGATACCTAGGAATAAACTTGACCAAGGATGTAAAAGACCTGTACTCAGAAAACTAGTAGACATTAAAAAAAGAAATAGAGGAAATATATAAACAAATGGAAGAATATATCAGATTCATCGATTGGTAGAATCAACATCAATAAAATTTCCATACAACTTAAAGCAATCTTTAGATTAAATGCAATACCTATTCAAATACCAATGGCATATTTCAAAGATCTAGAACAAACTCTCCAAAAATTCATCTGGAATAAAAAAAAAGACCTTAAATAGCCACAGCTATCCTGAAAAGAAGAACAAAGTTGGAGGAAACACAATACCAGACATAAAACTATATTACCAAGCCACATTTCTCAAAATTGCCTAGTACTGGTACAAGAACAGACATATAGATTAAAGGAACAGAATAGAGGACCCAGAAATTGACCCAAGCCATTATACTCAATTAATATTTGACAAAGGAGGAAAGAGCATACAATGGATTCAAAACAGCGTCTTTAATAAATGGTGCTGGGAAATTTGGTCAGATAGATGCCAAAATATTAAACTAGATCACCAAATTACACCATACACAAAAACAAACTCAAAATAGCTAAAGGACTTGAACATAAAACAGGAAACCATAAAAATCCTACAAAACTCCATAGGCATCAAAATAGCAGGCATATGTCATAGCAATCTCTTTACAAACACAGATTATAGGGCAAGAGAGACTAAGGAAAAAATAAAGAAATGGACTACATAAAAATAAAAAAAATTCTGCACAGCAAGAGAACCTAACAACAGAACAACAAGAAAGCCCACTTCATGGGAGAACATATTTGCCAATGTTATCTCCGATAAGGATTTAATCTTCAAAATTTACACAAAACTCATCCAATTTAACAAAAGGAAGATAAACAACCTAATAAAAAAAATGGGCAAAGGACCTAATAGACACTTTTCAAAAGAGGACATTCAAAAAGCCAAGAGATATATGAAAACATGCTCAAAATCACTAATCATCCAAGAGATTCAAATCAAAACAACAGTGAGGTACCACCTCACACCTGTAAGAATTGCTATCAACAAATCAACAAATGACAAGTGCTGGAGAGGATGCGGAGAAATAGGAACCCTTCTTCACTGCTGGTGGGAATGCTAACTCGTACAGCCATTGTGGAAAAAAAGCATGGAGTTTCCTCAAAAAATTTAAAAATGGAACTGCCATTTGACCCAGTAATACCATTTCTAAAAATATGTCCCAAGAAATCAGAAACACCAATAAGAAAGGATATATGCACCCCTATGTTCATAGCAGCACAATTTACAATAGCTAAGATTTGGAAACTGCCTAAATGCACATCAGCAGATGAGTGGATTACAAAACTATGGTACATGTACACAATGGAATACTACACTGCTATAAAAAAGGAATTCTTACCATTTGCAGTAGTATAGATGGAAATGGAGAGCATTATGCTAAGTGAAATAAGCCAGGCAGTGAAAGGAAAATACCACATTATCTCACTCATTTGTGGATAATAAAGCACATGAACAAAAAGGTAAATTCTGAGGCATAGAAGCATCAAACAGAGTGTAAAATTACAGCGAGAAGGCTGGGAAATGTTGGGGAAGAGGGGAAAGAGATCAACCAAAGGACTTGTATGCATGCATATAACCATAACCAATGGACACAGGACACTGAGGGGGTGGGGTGAGGGCATGTGCCAGGGGTGAGGATGGGGGAAAGTCAATGGGGAACAAAAGAAGGCATATGTACTACTATTGGTAATACTTTAAACAATTAAAAATGTAATAATAATAATAATAATAATAATTATTATTATTATTATTATTATTTGGCCAAATAACATACAATGAAATAGTGGCAGAGTCAAGACTAGAACCTAGATCTATTTAGATGATTCCTAAATATTGGTTCATACGGAATAGTTCACTGATCCAAATAAAAAAAAAATAGAAAAACAATAAGTATGTAGAATTTTTTTATAAAGGTAAACATTTCAAACTATTTTTAATTTTGAGATTGTGTCCATTCTACTTTTTAATGTGAAAATATCACTTGTAGGAAATACTAAAGAACAGAGCAGAAATGAATGACATAGAGACAAAAAAAATAAATATAGTAAAAAATAAAAAAGAGATCAATGAAACAAAGAGCTGGTTCTTTGAAAAGATAAACAAGATTGAGGAACCTCTAGCTAGGCTCCCCAAGAAGCAAAGAGAGAGGACCCAAATGAAAAAATCAGAAATGAAAGAGGTGAAATAACAACAAACCCCACAGAAATACAAGTTTTTTAAAAAATACTATGACCAACTCTGTTCTAAGAAACTAGACAACCTTGTGGAAATGGGCACATTCCTAGAAAAATACAACATTCCAAAACTTATTCAGAAAGATTCTAAAAATCTCAATAGGCTGATAATTATGGAAGAAATTAAAGCAATCATCAAAAATCTTCCAGCAAATAGAAGCATGGGGCCACATGGTTTCACAAGGAAGTTTTACCAAACATAAAAGGAAGAACTAAAACCTATCCTCCTCAGACTATTACAAAATATTTAATAGGAAGGAACACTTCCAAGATCCTTCTATGAAGCTAACATCACCCTAATACCAAACCCAGATAAAGACAACACAATGAACAAGAATTACAGGCCAATATTCCTCATGAATATAGATGCCAAAATCCTCAACAAAACTAACAAATCGGATCCAGCAGTACATCAGAAAGATCATACACCATGACCAAGTAGGATTCATCCTGGGGATCCAAGGATGGTACAATATTCACAAATCAAATGTGCTACATCACATAAACAAATTGAGAGATAAAAATCATATCAATTGATGCAGAAAAAGCATTTGACAAAATCCAACATGATTTCTTAACAGAAACTCTCAGCAAGGTGGGAATAGAAGAATAATACCTCAACATAATAAAATTCATATATGATAAACCCACAGTTAACATCATACTCAATGGACAAAAACTAAAACCATTTCCCCTAAGAACTGGAATAAGACAGGGATGTCCACTCTCACCACTCTTGTTCAACATAGTGCTGGAAGTACTAGCCATTGCTATCAGGCAAGAAGAAGAAATAAAAGGCATCCAAATTGGACAACAAGTAAAACTGTCTTTATTCGCAGATGACATGATACTGTAGATAGAAAACACTAAAGACTCCATAAAAAATTATTAGACTTGATAAATAAATTTGGCAAGGTAGCAGTATACAAAATTAATGCCAAGAAATCTATGTCATTTCTATATACCAATAGTGAACTTACAGAAAGAGAGACTAAAAAAGCATTCCCATTTACCATTGAACCCAAAAAAATTAAGATACCAAGGAATAAACTAAGGAGGTAAAAGATCCATATGGTGAAAACTACATGACACTGAAAAAAGAGATAGAGGAAGACATAAACAGATGGAAGAGCATACCATGTTCATGGATTGGTAGAATCAACATCATCACAATGTCCATACTACCCAAAGCAATTTATAAATTCAATGCACTTCCCATTAAAATACAAATGGCATATTTCACAGACTTACAAAGAACTTTCCAAAAATTCATCTGGAATAAAAAATGACCCCGAATAGCTATAGCAATCCTGAGAAAAAAGAACAATGTTGGTGAGATCTCAATACCAGATATCAAGCTGTATTACAAAGCCACTGTTCTCAAAACTTCCTGGTATTGGCACCAGTATAGACATATAGATCAATGGAATAGAATAGAGAACCCAGAAACCAACCCAAATCACTATGCTCAATTAATATTTGACAAAGGAGGCATGAACATACCATGGAGTCAAGATAGTCTCTTCAATAAATGGTGTTGGGAAAATTGGACAGATACATGCAAAAATATTAAACTACACCACCAACTTACACTATACACAAAAATAAACTCAAAATGGTTCAAGGACTTAAAGATACAATGGGAAACTAAAAATACTAGAGGAATCCACAGGAAGAAAAATCTCTGACATATGCCAAAGCAATTTCTTCATTGATTCTGCTCATAAGACAATGGAAACTAAAGAGAAAATAAACAAATGGGACTGCATCAAAATAAAAACATTTGCACAGCAAAGGAGACCATCAATAAAACAAGAAGAAAGCCCGCTGCATGGGAGAACATATTTCCCAATGATATCAATGATAAAGGTTTAATATCCAACATTTACAGGGAACTCATGCAGTTTAACAAAAAGAAAATAACCCAATCAAAAAATGGGCAACTGACCTAAATAGACACTTTTCGAAAGATGACAGAAAGGCCAAGAGACATATGAAAACCTGCTCAAAGTCACTAATCATCAGAGAGATGCAAATCAAAACAATGTGGTTCCATCTTACACCTGTCAGAATGGATATTATCAAGAAATCAACAAATGATAAGTGCTGGCGAGGATGCAGAAAAAAAGGAACTCTCATGCACTGCTGGTGGGAATGCAGAGTGGTACAGCCACCGTGGAGAACAGTATGGAGTTTCCTCCAAAAACTAAAACTGGAATTCCCACTTGACCCAGTAATCCCACTTTTAGGATATATCCCAAGAAACTAGAAACGCGAATCAGGAAGGATATATGCATCCCTATGTTCATAGCAGCACAATTCACCATAGCTAAGGTTTGGAAACAGCCTAATTGCCCATCAGCAGATGAGTGGATTAAAAAACCGTGGTACATTTTCACAATGGAATACTATGTTGTGGTAAAAAAGAAGTTCTTACCATTTGCAGCAACATGGATGGAGATGGAGAGCTTTATGCTAAGTGAAATAAGCCAGGCAGAGAAAGATACATATCACATGATCTCACTCATTTGTGAAATATAATGAACAACATAAACTGTTGAACAAAAATAGATTCAGAGACAGAGAAACATCAATCAGAGAGTCAAACTTCAGGAAAGGTAGATAATCATGGGGGTAAAGAGGAGAGATCAAGCAAAGGACTTATATGCATGCATATAAGCCTAACCAATGGACACAGACAATAGGGGGTGTGGGCATGAATGGGAAGTGAGGGGTAATGGAGGAATAAGGACACATATGTAATACCTGAATCAATAAAGAAATAAAAAAATAAAATATAAAATATCCCTTGTCTTCTAAAATAATGACAATCACAGAGAGTAGCTGTTATTTTATAACATATTTAATTATCACAATAATAAATTGGCAGCCCTATTTGTAGCCCTAATAATTTTTGGAAAATGTGGTGTGTGAGAACTAAATCTTTGATCACAGGTCTAGTCCAATCCCCTGGTATCAGGCAGGGCATCACCACTAGATCCAAGGTCACTTCTGTCCTTAAAAGGTTTTGTGTCCCTATGTTTACCACTGACATATCACATAGTGAATAAAGTATCAGAAAGATACTGGATTAACTGGGATATGGGGTGAAAGACAAACTAGAAAAAGAAAGAACCACATGGCAGAACATGAAGAAACAGACTGGTTTGTGATTAATGTCTCAGCCTGTTTTGTTACAGTAATTTCAAGTTACCATAATACCCTGATATAATAGGCAATAGCTCTTTCACTATCTATACTAATAACAGCCTAGGTGGTCCTCGTGCCCTCATGTGACACCTTCACATTATCACAAGATGGCCACCACAAAATGGCTGCCACAGATGGCCGCCCTCACATCATCAAAAGTTGGCTGCCACAAGATGGCCATCACAAGATAGCCACCACAAAATGACCGGCAGGGGAGGGCAGTTGGGGGCAACAAGGCCTGCAGGGAAGGCAGTTGGGGGTGATCAGGCCAGCAGAGAGAAGCAGTTGGGGCAATTAGGAAGACAGGAAGGCGAGTGGTTAGGAGCCAGCAGTCCCAGATTGTGAGCAGAATGTCTCACTGCCAGTTTAGGCCTGATTTGGCAGGGATCCCTGTGGGATTAGTCCTAAACTGACAGTTGGATATCCCCCAAGGGGTCCCAGATTGGAGAGGATGAAGGCCGTGGTGAAGGACACCCCCCTCCCATGGACGAATTTTGTGCACTGGGCCTTTGCTCTTCATAATAATAGCCTAAGACATCCTTATGGTGGAAAGACCAGAACAACCAGTCACTATGATGCCCACTGACCACCAGGGGACACATTCAACACAAAAGCTTCCCATTGGTGGCCAGTGCACTCCCACAGGGGGAACATTGGTCAGCCAGAAGCCAAGCTCACAACTGGTGAGTGCAGTGGCAGTTGCAGGAGCCTCTCCCACCTCCGTGGCAGCACTAAAGAGCAGCAAGCTGAGTGGTAAGGAGCAGTGAGCAGGTGGGCAGTAAGGAGCAAGGGGTCCCAGACTGCAAGAAGGATGTCTGTCTGCCAGCTTAGTTCTGCTCCCCATGAGGGCTCCTGGATTGGGGACACCTCCCAGGGCACAAATTTCATGCACCAGGTCTCTAGTATATTCATTTGTGGATTCATCATGAGGAAAAAAGCACAGGCACTCAATTTCTGTGAGGAAGGCATATTGTACAAAGGAAGCTAAGAGAAGTTAAGTTACTTGACCAAGATAATTTGGTTAATATGGAATTGAGCCAGGAATAAATCCTAGAACTTTATTCTAGATCTCATAATCCTACCTTGAGTGCACAATTTGTATCTTGTGTCCACCTAAACTCACTTTCTGGGTATGAACCATCAGCTGACTATTGACATTGTGGTATGTACCATTTGTCCCCCAAATGCCCAGCATCACCACTGATGATGATTTTGCCAGGTCCAAGAAGCACTAGGCTTCAGAAAACAGAAGGATTACAGAACTCGGAAAGATTAAAAGGTTACTGAGAATATAACGGACTCTGCCTCCTGGCTACTCAATGTAGGGGATAGGTGCCCCAACATTTCTATCAGCTATTGCTATTACTTCTAGCCAGAGGAGTAAACTGGTATATGAAAAAAGCTCACCCAACCATCATAGCCATCACCATATATTTTATAAAATTTTCAATGATTCTCATAGAGATTATTTTACTTATATATTATCTAGGTGAAATATGTTATCCTAGTCAGCACCCTTCACTATTCAATCAAGGGCCAATCTGATAACCCAAACAGATTTTAATATCAGCTTAACCCAAGAGTAATTATAAAGATAGAGCAAATAATACTAACCAAAAATAACACATAATATATTGTAAAGTTAAACCAAATGCCTTTGAAATTCCTGCTAATTGGAATTGTCACTGTCTGGGATTCCTGCTATTTGGGATTCTGGCTCTTTGGGATAATCCCTATCTCTATACCCCTTTACATGGGCAGGGAAAACAGGATTTGTTTGTTTGTTTGTTTGTTTGTTTGTTTTTAAAGTAGGTGGCAAAAAAAATGCCTTTTGGATCCTGGTTAGGTTGGTGGGTATCAAATTCTAGCACCTTGACTCAGCACAATACTAGGAAGAACTACATATTAGTCACTTAGATGTGGCCTAGCCAAAAACTGATTTCATTTATAATAAACTAGTGGCCCGGTGCATGAAATTCATGCACATTAAAAGGGTATTAATTAGAGGGAATAATTTAATATTGCTATTTGCCCTTTATCTATAATAGAAGTGTCAGAGATGAGAAAAAAAATTAGTAAAATGTATATGAAAACCTTCCTCCTGACAGAGTCTGGGGCACACCATGGCACCCAGAGTCAAGTTTCTGCCCACCCACATGCACCTCAAAATCACGTGAGATCCAGACCCATCTGGCCCCCCAGATTGGGCTAGATCCAGAACTGACCAGGTTCACCCTTGTCAAGCTCTGCCGGGCAGGGAGCGTAGCCTCAGGTCCCCTGGCCTGGCGCCAGGATGGGGGGTGTGGCCTGAGGTCCCCCAGCCCACATAAGGGCAGGGGGGGTGTTGCTTGAGGTTCCCCATCAAGCCCCACTGGTTGGGGGGCATGGCCTGAGGTCTTCCATCAAGCCCTGCTAGGCAGGGGGTGCAGATTCAGGTTCCCCAGACCAGCACTGGGAGGGGAGTGCAGCCTCAGGTCCTCCATCAAACCCACCAGTAGTGGGGTACAGCCTTGGGTTCCCTGTAAAGTCCCACTGGGTGGGGAGCATGGCCTGAGTTTCCCAACCCATCACTGGGGGTGCACCTCAAGGTCCCCTGTCAAGCCCTGCTGGGTGGGAAGCATGGCCTGAGGTCCTCTGTCAAGTCCAGCCAAGCAAGGGGGCACAGCCTCAGGTCCCCTGGCTCAATGCTAGGACTGGAAGTGCAGCATGAAGTCTCCTGTCAAGTTCCACCTGGTGGGGATGCAGCCTGAGTTCCCCTGACCCAGTATTGGGGGTGCACCTTGAGGTCCCCTGTCAAGCCCAGCCAGGCAGGGGGGTGCAGCCTCAGGTCCCCTGGCCCAGTGCTGGGGCTAGGGGCATGGCCTGTGGTCCCCCATCAAGCCCTGCCAAGAGAGAAGTGCAGTCTGAGGTCCCCCAGCCTGGTGCCAGGCTGGTAGGCACAGCCTGAAGTCCTCTGTCAAGCCCCACCGGGTGGGGGGGCATGGCCTGAGGTCTCCTGGCCTGGTGCTGAGGCAGGGGGAGCAGCTTGAGGTCCCCTAGGCCACCACCAGGACAGGAAGTGCACCTTGAGGTCCCCTGTCAAGCTCCATGGGGGAGGGGAAGGGAGTAGCCTCAGGTTCCTGCTGATTGCTAGTTAAGGCTCCTTATGGGAACTTGGCCTCAGCTGTGGGTGCAGCCATCTTTGTGATGGAATGATGGTTAATTAGCAAATGCCCTCTTTATTAGATAGGATAAGCTTTGAAAAAAACACCCAGTATCTCTATCTAAACAGTCACACCAGAGTACAGATCTCAGATGTGTCCCATCAATAAATGTTTCTCTCTCAGACCTTGGTAAAATAAAACAGGCCTCAAGGGTTTTGGGTAAAATAGCTTCCCAGACTCATAGGGGAAAAGTTAACATGGTGGTAATGAGCCACTTAAGTGCCTGTCTCCCTATTCTATCTAATAATAGAGTGATATGCAAATTAACCATCACTCTGCTACACCCACAAGCCATGCCCACCAGCCAATCAGGAGCGAGTATGCAAATTAACCCCAACCAAGATGGCTCCAGCCACAGAGAGAGCAGGAGGGATGCTTGGGTTGCCCCAGCAATGGAGGAAGCCAAGTTTTCCACCACTTTCACTCAAGGCTACAAAGTTTCAATTATAGAAGATAAATAAATCCCAACATAAATGGCTGCCTCCACAGAGTGAGCAGGAGGCTTGGTTCTGCTCCAGGCTACAAAGTTTCAGTTGTAGAAGATAAATAAATCCCAGATACCAAGGCCTCCGCTTGCATCGCTGGGGGTGTGGCTGGCCTGAAAACCACCACAGGCTTCTCACCCAGGCCGCCCCAAGCCCCAAGGGATCCCCACCCTGATCTGGGACATCTTTCAGGGCAAACCAGCTGGCCCCTACCCATGTACCAGGCCTCTATCCTATCTAATAAAAGAGTAATATGCAAATTGACCATCACTCAAACACACAAGATGGCTGCCCCCATGTGGTCAAAGATCCTGCCCCCATATGGACACAAGATGGCCACCACAAGATGGTCAGCAGGTGTGGGCAGTTGGGACCAGGGCTGCAAAGGAGGGTAGTTGTGGGCAATCAGGCCAGCAGGAGAGGGCAGTTGGGAGGGACCAGGCCTGCAAGTGAGGACAGTTGGTGGTGATCAAACCTGCAGGGGAGGGCAGTTAGGGGTGACCAGGCCAGCAGAGGAGTGAAGTTGGGGGTGACCAGGCTTGCAGGGAAGGACAGTTGGGGGGACCCACGCCTGCAGGGGAGAGCAGTTGGAGGGGAGGGTGACTGAGCCTTCAGGGGAGAGCAGTTGGGGGGGACCAGGCTGGCAGGGAAGTGGTTAGGGGCAATCAGGAAGGCAGGCAGGTGAGCAGTTGGGAGCCAGCAGTCCTGTATTGTGAGAGGGTGTTAGACTGTCCATTTAGGAGAAGTACCCACAAAATGCAGCTGTCCAAAGTGTCCTTTGGGAACTGTTTGAAGAAATGAAAAGGGCATGTTAGTGTAACACTAGAGACTTGGTGCACAAAATTCATGCACGGGGGGAGTGTTCCTCAGACCAGCCTGCACCTTCTTCAATCTGGGACCCCTGGAGGGATGTACAACATATGTGTTACAATAACATGCCCTTTTCATTTCTTCAAACAATTCCCAAAAGACACTTTGGACAGCTGCATTTTGTGGGTACTTCTCTTACTCCCCATACCTACCCACAGAAAGTAAATCACTCTTCTCTCTCTAAAACATTGACTTTTATAGTTTTGGGGTTTCCCCTTTTATTTAAGTGTTCCTTTTTGTTTTTCTTCCTTTTGTACTTTTCTTTATATCACATTTTTTATTGATTAAGGTATTACATATGTGTCCTTATCCTCCTATGGCCCCCCACCCCACTCACATTCATGCCCTCACCCCCTGGTGTCTATGTCCATTAATTATGCTTATATGCTTGATACAAGTCCTTTGGTTGACCTCTACTCCTTACCCCCACCCTCCTTTACCTTCCCTCTGAGGTTTGAGCATTTGATTGATGTTTCTCTGTCTCTGGATCTGTTTTTGTTCATCAGTTTATGTTGTTCATTAACATATTTGCTAATATTATATTCTATAAGGGTTTAATCTCCAATATTTACAGGAAACTCATACAACTTAACAAAAGGAAGATAACCCAATCAAAAAAATAAGCAATGGACCTGAATAGATACTTTTGTGCTTTTTATCTGTTGAGATTTTTTTTTCTTTTGTAGTGCTCAGGTATTTCCTCTTTATTGTTTTAGTTGCTGTTTCTGCTGATCTTGTTCACTTTCCTTTCCTTCTTTTTCCCATTTTTTCCTTTTTTCTATTATATTTGGGGGTGATTCCCTTTTCTGTTGGGTGATTTGTTTTATTTTTTGGTTTTTCTTTTTTGCTTGGTTGTCTTACGTTTTCTTGGTAATTTTCTGTGTTTGGGTTCCTTCTTTTATGGGGGATATATATTTTTTTAATTGTCAATGTTTTTCTCTTTTTTTGTTTTATTTGTTTTTTATTTTCCATACACTTTCTTTCTTTGGATTTTGGAATTTATTTTATTTTTATTTTTATTTCTTTCTTTTCTTTCTTTTTTTTTTTTTGGTGCTTGTGAAAAGATTTTTGGAATTTTTAGAATTTAGGGATTTTCTTTTTCTTTTGAAGATTTTTTTTCTATGTTGTTTCTTTAATTTCAAAAAAATATTTCTTCTTTCTTATGTAAATGCATTATGCCTATTTTCTTCTTTTAAAACTTTAGTAATTTTTTTTTTTACTTTGGAATCATTTTAGATTCACAGAAGACTTGCAAAGATAGTACAAAATGTTCTCATACAACCCTCTGTGTTTTTGTGTTTTTGTGTTTTTAAACTGTTAAGAAATTTTTTGGGGTTTTATTGTATCATGAGGCATTGAAACATCTGAACAAATCAATATCTGGATGGTGAGGTAGCTCTTTCTCCTTCACTTCTTTGAGTTATTAGAGCAACTTGTCAGTAGATTAAAAAGAAAATAGACAACCTTTTGCATTACTTAAGTCTTTCCAAGGCATGTGCTAGTACAACACAAAATTCTCCTGTCAGATGTAACTTGTCTAGCGTCCAAACATCATGCACAATACCTAGGTAGCAGCAGCACATTGCACCCACTCCCACCTCAGTCCTGCTCATTTTTGTATTATATTTGGAGCATCTGGAGGAGTGTGAATAGTATCTGGAAGAGGACAGAGGAGGAAACAGCATGAGTGCTTAGCTCGAAGAAGGTCAGCTGAAGTTGTGCAGAGCAAGCCTGAACATGTCATTGGTGCAAACCCAAGCATCCTTGATGATGTGGTCTTCATCAGCCTTAAGCTGGCCCACAGCCATGCTGAGAATGCAGCTGTCTGGCGTGGGCTGATGGTCCTGTGCTGTGATGCTGTGCTGGATCTTCTGGAATGGAAGGCTAAACAACTTCTCCACAATGGCAGCTTTCCCCTGGAATTGCTGTCCTTCCCACTTAAGGCATGATTTGTCCATGTAAATTGCACCAATTGGGTTCTGTCATTATAAAATAACTGGTAGTAATATTGAATGAATAAACCTGGATCCAATCTGCTTCAAAATTGGCTTGTCTCCCATTCTGGAGCATCACCCAGCCTTGTTGAAACCCGAGGGGCTGGCACAAATGCAGCAGTGGCTGCGGCAACCCAGCACAGCCTTTTTTTTTTCTTTTTTTTTTTTTTCGTATTTTAAGAACAGCAGCTGGTTTCAGTTTAATAATACATTAGTTAGCTTTGCTGTAATAACAATCAACCCTCGAATCTCTGTGCCATTACCACAACAAGCATTTATTCCTCATTCATGTTCAATCGGTGGCTGCAGGGCAACTGCTGTAGCTTTGCTCCACATGTCTTTCCATTCTGGTACCCAGGCTGAAGGAACAGCCCCAATCTGGAAAATATGTTCTCATGACATAGAAAAATGAGCATGAACCTTCCACACTATGGCTCTTCAGGGAATACACTCCTCCCTGTGGGAAGGGATGGCCACTGCAAGAAGTTACATGGCTACAGGTAAGGGCATATGAAACCATCTAGATACAACTTTATGACAATGACTCAACATGCCAAAAATTTTTTTTTCAGTTTAAAAGGCACAAAATCCTAAAATGTGAAAAACTGGGAAAGAATGCAGAGTCCAATGTCCAATTGTATTATAGTCCTCCCTGTTTCTGTTAAACCTTTTAGGGATTCTGATAGATCCCAGATTGTAGGTGTTTACAGATACAGAAAAAGGACCCAGCTTTCCTGTCCCCATCTTACCCAAAGGCATCTTCAATATCCACACAGAGCAACCCTCCAGCTCATGAAATAGCTGGAGGCCAACTCCAGCTTTATTGCATTAAAATTACATGCATAGTTTGTATATATGCAGTTTTTCCAAAGTCTCTAACTCCACAAAGATTCAGAAGCAGGTCACTAGATCCTGAGTCAGTCCAGTGAGTTCCATGGGTCAGTAGTGTGCCAACTATACTTTAATTTAAAAAATTATTGGGGAAAAAAACTGATGGAAAGGATTCAGACTTGAAGTAGAGAGAAGTTATATTTTCAGTTTTAGGAGGGTATGTATACAAACTTGAAGGGAAGAGTCAAGATTGTACTGAGAAACATGAAGGTTCACAGGCCAAATCTAGGCTAGTACATGTAGCAATAGTGTGTTGAGTTAAAAAATTAAAAATGTATTAATTTATAATGAATTTCAGGGGTGCAGAACACTTTTTGAATGATCAGACATCTACATTATTGTTTTCTTTAGTTTGGGTGCCTCAGGCTAATTGAATGTTTCTGTTAAAGCAAAAATCCAGAAGACCTCAGACCTAATTGTAACCCCCATTCAAATAAAATAATAGGTATAAATGGTAGTAAATGTGTATGTTCTTCTTTCTTTGGAATAAAAAGTATACATTTTTGAGGTTTGTTATGGACCTATTTGGAATGCTACAAGATACAATAAGCCCTCAGGAAAAAAATAGCAAAAATTACAGGAGCAAGTCCCTCTCCCCTTAAGTTTCCTTCCCCTACCTTCAGTCCTGTCATATGTAGAGGAGTATTACAGTGTTAATTAGGGGAAATGTAAAGATGGGAAAATGGAATTTTCAATGGAGTATTTTAAAAGTTATTCTCTTTTGCTATCTCTGTGTGTTTTAAGTTTTGCAAGGGTGGTCCATGCACATGGTAAACATATATGTAGTAATGCATGAACACCATTAACCTCACTAGAGGAAAACACTCTTAAAAGTTTCAGTGCTACCTTCCAGAGATAATCTATATATTTACAAGCATAAGTAAGCATATTATTATAATTTTGGATATTATAAAAACCTCTGTGAATGTGTCTTCTATCAGGTTACCTTCAGAGCAACACATGATTCCCACAGCATGGGTCTAAACCATGTGGCCAAACTAATCTCTGAAGATTCAGACAGACAACAGTCTCTACCTTAATGAACACACCCAGGATTCAAGCTACCAGAGTAGGAGTAGAGTGTGGATAAATCCTGAAAAAAAAAAGTGTGTTTCTCTTAAAGAAATGGGGAAATTAGTATCTAATTCACAGAATTTTTGGAAGTCCTGAAAAGAATAATATGCATAAAGTGCTTGAAACAGTGCCTGACATAGAGTAATCCCTATAAAAATATTAGTTGCTATCATCATCATTACTCTTGTTTTTGTTGTTGTTACTGGGAGAGAATATTATGGGATTATTGAAGTTATTCCCTATGTTCTCCGGATTTTCCTCACAGGTACCTTCAAAGTTGGGAGCCTTTACCTGTCTCTACTCATCCTCTGGGATACATCTCCAACCAGGATCTAAACTCTAGAGCCTATTGGGAACCAAAATGGTACTTCAAAAGCTCTCCTGGACACAAGGAAAACTTAGTGTCCTAATGTTCCTCTGATGGCATCAATGAGATAAACCATTTTATATGTTACTAGGGGCCCAGTGCATGAATCCATGTGCCTTTGAAAGGAACTGTGGGCCATGAGTCTAGCTCATCCTTTCTGTTCCCACCTGATCCCTCCCACTATGGCCCCCAGTCCCCTATCTGCCAGCAGTCCCATTCCTGCCACCACTACTCCCATTAGCTAATAGCGCCGGCCCCAATCACTCTATGCTATTAGCGGATGCAAGTGGGGCCAGCACCATCGCCATCAGTGGGTGTGAGGGATGGCTACTGCCCCAATCACCCCTCAGGAGCAGGGGTAGGTGGAGAAGCCCTCAGGGGCGATCAGAGCTGGCAGCCACTGGTTGCACTCACTGATGGCGCTGAGTGATCAGGGCCAGTGCCAGGCACAGCAGCGGGTACAAGGAGCTGCTCCATTGCCAGCAGTGGGTGCAACCAAGGCCAGCACCAGCAGCAGGTGCAAGTGCCTGGTGAGACCACGGCATGTGGAAGCAAAGATTTTTCAGTAACCACCAGAGGCTCACCCTGATGACAGCAACTGACACCCCACCTTGGTCTGGCATTTCTGCGCACCTATTCCGCCATCCTGCCATGGCCAATGCCCACCATGTTCCATGATCTACTGCTTGCTGCTGACATCCACCATGTTCCACACACTCTCCCTGGTGGTCAGCACATGTCATAGCGACCAGTTGTTCAGTTGTTCTGCTCTTTGGTCTATTTACATATTAGGGTTTTATATCTATATATACTAGAGGCCAGATGCACAAAATTCGTGCATGGGGGGAGGGTGTCCCTCAGCTCAGCCTGCACCCTCTCCAATCTGGGATACCTCTCACAATCTAGGACTACTGGATCCCAGCTGCTCACCTGCCTGCCTGATTGCCCCTAACTGCTTTTGCCTGCAAGCCTGATCAATGCCCAACTGCTCCCCTGCCAGCCCAATTACCCCTAATTGCCCTCCCCTGCTGGCCTGATCACACATAACTGCCCTGTCTTGAAGGCTTGGCAGCCCACAACTGCCCTCCTCTGCAATCCTGGTCAACCCCAATGCCATCCCCTGCAGGCCTGGTTTCCCCCAAATGCCCTTCCCTCTCCAGCCTGGTCACCTCTAATTGTCCTCCCCTGAAGGCCTGGTCACCCCATCTGCCCTCCCCTGCTGGCCTGGTCACTCCTAACTGCCCTCCTCTGCAAGCCTGGTTGCCCCTAACTGCTCTCCCCTGCAGTCCTGGTCTCCCTCCCTCCCCCCACAACTTCCCTTTCCTGCAGGCCATCTTGTGTCCACATGGGGGAGGCAATCTTGTGTGTTGGAGTGATGGTTAGTTTGCATATTACGTCTTTATTATATAGGATGGATAGATAGATAGATAGATAGATAGATAGATGATAGATTACTCAATACTGTTCTTATAAAGACCATGGAAACACATGGGTATACCAGCAGATTCCCATTTTAGGGGAATTACTCAACCCTGAACATATTCTTTCCGTCACCTTTGTGTGATTCATTTCTTTCATATCACTATACCTCTCACTGTTCCTGAGACGTTATAAGTTACTTTAGGAAGCTAGTGCTACTGGGACAAGCTTAATTCTATAATCACAGGTAAAACATCCTCTGTAGCCTAAGTCTGCCATCTTATCCTATCTAATAAAAGGGTAATATGAAAATTAACCATCACCCCATCACAAAGATGGCAGCACCTATAGCTACAAGATGGTCCTCTCAGCCCTGCTGGAGTCCCCCAATCCTGGGAAGATGGGTGTAGCCACTGAGAGTGGGCAACATGAGTGGCCTGGCAGAATGCTTGCTTCATTGCTGTGCTAACGAGGCAAGCATTCTGTACCTGGCCACAGATGGACCTCTGGCCAGTCCCAGGGTGTGGAATGCTTGCTTCATTGCCTTGGCAACAAGGCAAGTTTTGGCATCTGACCACAGATAGGCCTCTGGGCCATGGAGAGCCTCTGGGCAGCGGGCATGGAGCAGCCATGCCCCACAGAGTGCTACTGGTACACAGATTCATGCACAGGGCTACTAGTTCCCTTATAAGCCTTCAAGGAAGTGAAGCCAAGCTCACAGATACCCAGTACCGACCCAGTATCATCTCTTACTTATCTCTTTGGAAGAGTAGGTAAATGACAACTGATATACTAGGTTTCTCCTACTATTAAGTCTTATCACTGGTATCTGCCGATTTCCTTCCAAACATAAATTGAATGTCTGGCTCCTGATGCTACACTTTGTACCATCATGGATAACTTTGACATCCATAAAGTTAACCATAGAGCACTGCTTTCTTGGTTCAACTCCAGTGACCTTTTCCTGAACATTAGGTCTTTTCATCACTCAGAAATGGTTCACTTCTAAAATATTAAAGCCATACATTTAAGTATCTTAACAATTTTTATCTTTAAGGGCTTTTACTTCCTTATTACTACTACTCTTATTCTTTGGTCTCCTGTTTTCTCCTGATTTATCAGTCCACTCCAGTCTAATTTTCTTCCTTTCTGGCCTTCGCCTAAATTAGTTATTTCAACCACTATATTTTCCATACTATTAACTTTCCACATTTTACCTGATACCACTTGAAAATTCATGTTCTCCTGCTTTAGAAATTTTTTTAGTGCCACAAAATTGTTCCAAGGATTCACAGCCAGCTTTATCTCACATATTTTCCTATATTTTCAGAGATCTCTTTCCATAAATCACTGCCCTTTTTTCTGAATCTTCACCTTTTCGCTTTCTAAAGGTTTTCTCCTCTGTACAACAATATGTTAGACATCTCATCATTTAAGAAACAGTCCCTCATCCCTGTCTGTTTATGACCTCTTTCCTCTTCCTAACCAAACTTTCTTGAATAACCATCTGCATTTACTCTCTTTACTTTCTCTTCCCTCATCACATTGTAATCTGTTTCTGTTTCTGGGGTAGGTCACCTCCTACCCTTGTTTGAATATTTGTCATAAAACTTTTCACCCTATTGTAACCACCATAAAACTCAGCACCTCAAAAAGTTGGACCATGTCTAACTTTTATATATGGTTTTAGAACCTAGAACAGTGCTTAATTGGTAGGAGGTGGTCAATAAACAAATTATATTACAAACACTTACTAGGAACCAAGCACTGTATTGGCTCTGTTAGAATCCACAATATATGAACCCCCATAATCCACCACCAAAGTCATATTCAAGTATCCTTACTTTCACAGAAATGTTCTCCGTTTCATGAATATCATGAATTAAATAAGCCAGTATATTTAAGTCACACAAACCCTTTTCCTGTGCTGTGCCTTACTCATAGTTATCATTTAACAGATATTGAATATATGCCTGAAAGATCTTAGCAGAACCAAGAGGTGTGATTGTAAATGTCCACATAGAAGCCTGTTTAAGGATCTGGTTCCTTACAGGGGCTTTGGGGTTTTTTAAGCGCCACTTCTAAACAATTCCTAGAAAGACATTTATTTGCATCTCAATATTGCTGATAGTTTTTGGTAAGCTACTAGCTGGTTTAAAATGCTTCCCTTTCATTTATCTTCAGTTTTCTTCTCTTCTCTCCAGGCTTCTAGCCTTCCACCTACAAATAGATACAAATGTCTCTCTTAGTCACAAATAAAGAAATTCCTAAGTTAAAAACTCTGACTTGACCCCAAAGTCCTCCTTTACCTAATAACTCCCTTCCTTTCTCCCTTTATCCACTAGTCTCTCTCTGTGTCAATCTCTCTCACTCTCTCTCTCTCTCTCTCTCTCTCTCTCTCTCTCTCATCTTTTAAAAACTAGTCTACACTTTCTGGCTCAAATTTCCTTCTTCCCATTGGCCCTCATATTAAGTGGTCATAAAAGATAGGGTATGGGTTAGGTTGGTCAGGGAAAATCCTCATGGACAAGTAAGTAAAGCCTCACAGAGAAAACTATGATGTTAAAGTACAGGAGATGTAAATGTATTGGGAAAATATGAGGTTTTTTTTACCATTTTATTTTTATATATTTTTTAAGTTTTTATTATTGTATTACAAGTATACATATCTTCCCATTGCTCCCCCACTCCCATGCATATTCTAAGCTCCAAGTATTTTGTATTCATTGGTTATGCTTATATGCTGCCGGGCACCTAGGCTGTTTCCAAATTGTAGCTATTGTAAATTGTGCTGCTATGAACATAGGGGTGCATAAATCCTTTCTGATTGTTGTTTCTAGTTTCTTAGGATATATTCCTAAGAGTGGGATTACAGGGTCAAATGGGAGATCCATTTTTAGTTTTTTAAGAAAACTCCATACTGTTCTCCACAGTGGCTGCACCAGTCTGCATTCCCACCAACAGTGCACAAGGGTCCCTTTTTCTCCGCATCCTCGCCAATACTTGTCGTTTGTTGATTTGTTGATGATTGCCATTCTGACAGGTGTAAGATGGTATCGCATTGTCGTTTTGATTTGCATCTCTCGGATGATTAGTGACTTTGAACATGTTTTCATGTGTCTCTTGGCCTTCCTTCTGTCGTCTTTTGATTTTGAGATAGTCCTTTTGTTTCTTTTTCCTTTAGCTTCCATTGCCCTTGGAGCAGTATCAGTGAAGAAGTTCTTTTGGCATATGTCTGAGATTGTGCTACATTATGGTTTCCCATCTTATGTTTAAATCATGTATCAATTTGGAGTTTATTTTTGGGCATGGTGTAAGTTGGAGGTCTAGTTTCATTTTTTGCATGTATCTGTCCAATTTTCCCAATACCATTTATTGAAGACACTATCTTGACTCCATTGTATGTCCATACCTACTTTGTCAAATATTAATTGAGCATAGTGGTTTGCGTCGATATCTGGATTCTGTATTCTATTCCATTAGTCTATGCGTCTGTTCTTATGCCACTACCAGGCTGTTTTGAGAACAGTTGCTTTGTAATATAGCTTGAAATCTGGTATTGAGATCCCACCAACTTTATTCTTGTTCTTAGGGGAAATGGTTTTAGTTTTTGCCCAATGAGTATGATGTTAGCTCTAGATTTACCATATATGGCTTTTATGATGCTGACGTATGAAATTTCTATTCCCACCTTTCTGAGAGTTTTTATCAAGAAAGGGTGTTGGATTTAGTCAAATGCTTTTTCTGCATCAATTGATATGACTATGTGATTTTTATTTTTTTATTTTTTTTAATTAATTTTTATTAATTTTTTATACATATCTCCCCATTGCCCCCCTCCCTCCCAGGTGTACCCTGACCCCCCAGTGTCTGTGATCATTGGTTATGTTTATAAGCATGCATACGAGTCCTTTGATTGATCACTTATTTACCTCACCTAACTTTAATCTTTCTGCTATAATTTCACAGTCTGTTTGATGCTTTATGATTTTTGTCCTCCTGAGAATTATCAATCAGTCTACTCCCTTTCTGTGCTCCTGATTCTATTATATTCACCAGTTTATTCTGTTGATCAGATTTTTAATTCACTTAATTTTTAGATTCACTTGTTGACAGATGTGTATTTGTTGTTCATAATTTTTTGTCTTTTACCTTTTTCTTCTTCCTCTTCTAAAAGAGTACCTTTCAGCATTTCATATAATACTGGTTCGGAGTTGATGAACTCCTTTAGCTTTTTCTTATCTGTGAAGCTCTTTATCTGCCCTTCAATTCTGAATGATAGCTTTGCTGGATAGATTATTCTTGGTTGTAGGTTCTTGTTGTTCATCACGTTGAATATTTCTTGCCACTCCCGTCTGGCCTGCATCGTTTCTGTTGAGAAATCAGCTGACAGTCGTATGGGTGCTCCCTTGTAGGTAATAAACTGTTTTTCTCTTGCTGCTTTTAATATTCTCTCTTTCTCTTTTGCTCTTGGCATTTTAATTATGATGTGTCTTGGTGTAGTCCTCTTTGGATTCCTTTTCTTTGGGGTTCTGTGTGCTTCCTGGACTTGTACGTCTATTTCTTTTACCAGATGTGGGAAGTTTTCAGTCATTATTTCTTTAAACAGGTTTTCAGTATCTTGCTCTCTCTCTTCTTCTGGCACCCCCACAATTCTGATGTTGGTTCACTTGAAGCTGTCCCAGAGGCTCCTTACATTATCTTCACATTTTTGGATTCTTTTCTCTTCTTGCTTTTCCAGTTGTGTGTTTTCTGCTTCTTTATATTTCAAATTTTTGACTTGATCCTTGCCTTTCTCTAGTCTGCTGTTAGTACTCTGTATAATAGTTTTTATTTCAGTCAGTGTATTTATCATCTCCTCTTGGGTCTCACTAAATTTATCCATTTTTTCTAGCATATTCTTGAAAAACCTTATAAGTGTGGTTTTGAACTCTATATCCAGTCGTTCTTTTTCCTCCATTTCTTTTGCTTGTAATCCCTTCCCTTGTCTCGGCATTTTCACTGTGCCGGGGAAACTTCTGTGCTGGATTCAGCCGAAGAAGCCTCTGTTGAGCTTGGGAGGGGTGGAGTTTCAGGGCTTAAGGGACCGCCTTGCCTTCCAGTCGGCCCCACCCTCCATGCCCCTGAGTCTCACGTGACTGGGTAATGGCTGGAGCAGTCCTTGTGCAGGCACGCACCCGCAGTGCCTCTAACCGCTGCCTTTCCGGCTCCCCTGCGAACCAGGACCACAGGAGTCTAGGTCTCCAGGGTTTCGCCCAAAACAGGGGCTTAGTGGAGTCAGAAGTGGCACAGTTGGGAGGGTCTGTCTCCCGCCCACTCGCGAAAGCCAGCGGCACAATCAGCAATCTGTCCTCCGCGTGGTGCCGTGCGCGACCAGACCTCCGATCCTTTGCAACTCCCCTAAATTTCCGTGCACGTCTCCCTTTTCACAGTCCAAACTCCCCCTGTATGAGTTTCAGCTGGATCTGGGGTTTAGTGTCGCAGGACAAGGGGTTCAATGCCTTTGAGAGTCTCCGTCTCCCTCCCGCCAGAGAAAACCAGCCAGGCATTCCGGCACCCGCTCTCTCCTCGCACGTGTCTCCGTACCTCAGCTTTTTGCAGCTCCTCTGGGTCTCTGTGAGCCCCTCTCTTTCCCTCTAGTTGTAGAACTTCCACTCAGCCAGCTTTCCTGTGGTTCTGGATGATGTCCATTCTGTCTTTTAGTTGTAGTTTTGAAATTGTTGTGCGAGGCAGCAGTATAGGTGTTTACCTATGCCACCATCATGGATTTCTACTACTATGTGATTTTTAGCTCTCAATTTGTTTATGTGCTGTATCACATTTATTGATTTCTGTATATTGTACCATCTTTTCATTCCTGGGATAAATCCTACTTGGTCATGGTGTATGATCTTTCTGATGTACTGCTGGATTCAATTTGCTAGAGTTTTGTTGAAGATTTTGGCATCTATGTTCCTGAGGGATATTGGCCTGTAATTTTCTTTCATTGTGTTGTCTTTATCTGATTTGGTATTAGGGTGATGTTGGCTTCATTAAAGGTGTTTGAAAGTGTTCCTTCTTCTTGAATTTTTTTGGAATAGTCTGAAGAAGATAGGTTTTAATTCTTCCTTGACTGTTTTGTATAACTCTTCTGTGTAGCCATCTGGTCCCGGGCTTTTGTTTGCTGAAAGATTTGATGACTGCTGCAATTTCTTCCATAGTTATTGGCCTGTTGAGATGTTTCAATTCTTCCTGATTGAGTTTTGCAAGGTTACATTTTTCTATGAATATATCCATTTCCTCCAGGTTATCCAGTTTGTTAGAATAGAGTTGTTCATAATATTTTTTAACAATCCTTTGTATTTAGGAGGAGTCTGTTGTTATTTCTACTCTTTCATTTTTTATTTTGTTTATTTGGGTCCTTTCTCTTTGATTCTTGGTGAGCCTGGCTAGAGGTCCACCAATATTGTTTATCCTTTCAAAGAACCAACTCTCGGTTTTGTTGATCTTTTGAATTGTTTCTTTGGTCTTTATGTCCTTTATCTCTGCTCTGATCTTTACTATTTTCTTTCTTCTGCTTACACTGGGCTTTTCTTGTTGCTCTCTTTCTAACTCCTTGAGTTGTAGGGTTAGGAAATTTATTACCATTGTTTCTTGTTTTTTGTTGTGTTTTTTTTTTTTCAGTAGGTTTGTAGACCTATGAACTTCCCTCTCAAGACTGCTTTCACTGTGTCCCATAGATTTTGGATTGTTGCCTTTTCATTGTAATTTGTTGACATGATGGTTTTTTTTTCTTCCTTGATTTCTCTGGTTACCCAGTCATTGTTTAATAACATGCTGTTTAGTCTCCATGTGCTTGATTTCTTTGGATTATTTTTATTGTAGTTCATTTCCAGTTTTATGCCACCGTGATCTGAGAAAATGCTAGATGTGATTTCTATCTTCTTGAAGTTGAAGAGACTTTGCCTATGACCCAACATATGGTATATCTTTGAAAATGATCCATGTGCATGTGAGAAGAATGCATAGTCTGAGGCTTTGGGGTGAAATGTTCTGAAGATGTCAATTAATTTCATTTGGTCTAGTGAGTCATTTATGATTGATGTTTCTTTGCTAATTTTTTGTTTAGAGGATTTGTCCATTGATGATAATGGGGTATTAAAGTTTCCTACTATGATTGTATTGCTTTCAATCTCTCCCTTGATATCCTATGGGAATTTTTTTTATGTATTTAGGTGTTCCTGTATTGGGTTAGTATATGTTTACTAGAGTTATTTTTTCTTGTTGTATTGTTCCCTTTAGTATTATGAAGTGGCCTCCCTTATCAATTTTTATGTCCTTCACTTTGAGATCTAATTTGTCAGATATAAGTATTGCTACCCTAGCTTTTTTTTTCATTTCCATTGGCCTGAGAAAATGTTTTCCATCCCTCCACCCTCAGTCTTTGTGTGTGTCTTTTTTTCTGAGGTCTGTTTCTTGTAGATAGCAGATATATGGGTTATGTTTTCTTATCCAACCCATTACCCTATGTCTTTTGATTGAAGCATTTAACCTATTTACATTTAATGTTATTTGATGGGTACTTATTTATCACCATTTTTATTCTTTACCCCTGTATTTCTTCATTGTTTCCTTTTTTTTTAATAGCAGGCCCTTTAACATTTCTTGCATTGCTGGTTTGGCGGTAATAAATTCCCTTATTTCTTTTTTGTCTGTGAAGCTCCTGATTTAACCTTCAATTTTGATTTAAAGCCTTGCTTGGTAAAGTATTCTTGGATTCAGACCCTTCCTTTGCATGACTTTGTATATTTCCTTCCATTCATTTTGGCCTGATGAGTTTCTTTTGAAAAATCAGTCTTTAGTCTGATGGGGGTTCCTTTGTAGGTAACTTTCTGTCTCTCTCTGGCCAGTTTTAAAATTCTTACTTTGTCATTCACGTTTGCTAATTTAATTATAATGTGCCTTGGTGTCTGTCTTTTGGGGTTCATTTTGCTTGGAACTCTGTGAGCTTCTTAGATTTGTGTGGGTTTTTTCTTCCCTATAGCAGGGATATTTTCTGTCATTATTTCTTCAAACAGGTTTTCTATTCTTTGCTCAGTTTCCACTCTTTCTGGAACCCCAATTATGTAAGATGTTGTTTTGTTTTGTGTTATTCCAAAGTTCCCTTAGGCTCTCCTCTTCCTTTTTAGTTTTTTTTTTTCTAGAACCTGCTGTACTTGGGTATTTTTTCCTACCTTGTCTTCTAGCTCACTGATGTGATACTCTGCTTCTTGTAGTCTACTTTTGATGCTTTTTATTGAGTTCTTTACAGCAGTGATATCATTTTTCATTTCTTCTTTATTCTTCCTTATTTTCTCTTGGTTTTTACTCATATTGTCGAATTTATCTTCCATTATTTTCAGCCACCTTATGCTCATTTCTCTAAATTTTTTCTATTGCAGGTAGTATGCCTACATTTTGTTTACTACCCTTTTCTGGTGATGCCTGATTTTCTTTCATATGTGGACTATTTCTTTTCTGCCTATGGTCATTCTTCTCTGGGTGTCTGGTTATGTACTTCTCTCTCCTACATTGATTTAAAGGCACAAAATACAACACAACCAGGTACAATGCACAAGGTCCTGAACAGAAATCTATTCATGATGTTAATAACCACAAATAAGGTGACCACCAGTGAGAGACAAATTAGGGAATATTGGAGAAAGAAGAAGAGAGAAAAGAGGAAAAAACAAAAGAAAGGAGTGCCAAAATAAAATTGGGAAAATGGAGAAAAAAGAGGAAAAAAAAGAAAAAAGAAGAAGAGTAAAAAAAAATAAGAGAGAAAAGAAGGAGAATAAGAAAGGAAAGGGGAACAAATTATATATGAGAAGAAATCTCCAATAGAACAGCCACTAATCCCAACAAATGCTGGCCAAAGTATCTGGAGATTTTACAAAGTACAAATAACAATTAATATCAAGGAATTCGAGGGAAAATGAAGATAAAAAACAAGTCAACAAAATACAATAAACAAGTAGAATAAGAAAAAACAATCTCACAAAAAAGTATAAAAAATCAATATAATTAACGGTCACGCAAACAACAACTAAAGGACATAAAGAAAAACAATTTTTTGAATGGTGAAGACAAAGAAGAGAGGTGTGTATGGATTAGTAATAGGGGATTGGAAATTAGATATAGAAGAGGGGTGAAATTTTAACCAGGTATAGAGAAAAAATAGGGAAAATCTAAAGTAAGAAAAGAGTAAGAGAAACAAGAGAACAAAATGGGAAAAGTTAGGAAGAGAGTGATAGCATAGAGTTGAGATAGATTAAAGTGATGCTAAAGGAAAGATGAAACTAGAATGTAGAACTCTAATCCCAAAGTAAAATAAGGAGAGAGTAAAAGGACACTTCTTTTTTTCAAAAAGGTAAAATGGTAGTAGTAATAAATCTGGTTGAAAATAAAAATGTAATCATTAGAAAGGTAAAATGCATTGACGAAAAAAGAAAAAATGGATTTTAATTAAAAGATGAAAAAATTAAAAATAAAAGAATAGAATGTGCAGTAGTGAAAGTTATTTACTTCTTCTATTGTTCTGTTTGGCACTCCTTTTTCCCAGTCAGGATGGTATTGCAGTTCCCTGCGTTCCACTGCTGCTCAATGTTGTAAGCCAGTCCTGATTTTTAAGCAGGCAGTGTGTCTTAATCTCTTTATTATTTTGTGATTACACAAGAGTCAATTTGTGAGTCATCCCCTTTGTGGCAGTGTTTCGGAATTGACCTCCAAGACTCTAGGACCTCTCTAGCCTGTGCTTAGATCCTGCTTTCCCTGTGGCACTCAATATTGGTTTGTGGGATTGGGCTGCCCCAGAGCTGGTTCTCTGAGGGTTATTCCACGCTCTGATCCCCAGTTTCCATAAAAACAACTTTCCCCTGCAGTCGCTTAGGTTGTCCCCAATTGGGTGATCTTATGTATGGGGCTTAGCAATCAGAAGCAAGGATCTGAAGAGGAAAGAGTGCAAGTCTGCACAGTCCCCCTTCCTCGCTCCTGTTCAAGCAACTGGCACACTTTAATAACTCCAAGGCTGTCCTTCTGCCTCAGATCAAAATGGGTTGCTTTCTAGAGCTCCCCTCTGTTAACAGCTCTGAGGGCCCCTTCTACATTCAGGGATCATGCCCTGACCAACATTCACGGATTTCTCTAGGTGCAGCTTTCCCCCGGTCCAGTTCACACAGTGTGCTCATACGTTTGTGCTGGGGGACCAGAGACCTCACCTTATCCCGGATGAAATCTGATCTTTCCAGGTGATGTGTAGAGCTCCTCTGAATCCAAGTGTTTGCACCGACTGAGGAGCGGTGTCCTGGGTCCCTAGCTGTTCGGTGAATGGAGCAGTTGTAGCTTTTCAGGCTGCTATAAACATCCACTTCTCCCTTCAAGATGGTGCTACACATTTGTGCTGATGGCTCTGGTAGGAAAAGCTCCATGGCAGTAGGGCTGCCTGGTTAGGGGAGCCCTGTCCAGCAGTCCCTCACATTCTCCTGGAGGATAGCTGTCCCTTAACTTGCCGACAAACACTCCCAGTGTGACCCTCAGCTGTTCTCTCTGTCTGCTCAGGGAGAATGCTTGGGACACGTATGTCTATTCCACAGCGTTTTTGTTTTGTTTTTTCGGAAATATGCTTTACTCTTAAATAAACTTACTTTATTTTCAGGTTGATTAACATGTATAATTTTAATATTATTTAATTTTATATATTTCATATTCTGCTTTATATTATTAAGTCAAGAACATTCCCCCAACCCTGACTGGTTAGCTCAGTTGGTCAGAACATTATCCCGATATACCATGGTTGTAGGTTTGATCACAGTCAGAGCACATACAACAAATCTATGAACTTCATAACTTTATCCCTGTATTATTCTGACTCACAATGAAGTACCCTTCTACATACAGAGGAACCTCAGTTCTTGAATTTAATTCATCCCAGAAGGCTGTTAGAGAAGTGATTTGTTTGAAAACTGAATCATTTTTTCCCATTAGAAATAATGTAAATTTAATTAATTCATCCAGACCCTTAAATGATTCCCTTTTTTAACCTTTCTTATATGCAGAACATGTCTAATGTACTGTTTAATCTATAAGCAAACACTTCTTTTCTTTTTTTATTAAATTTTTATTATTCATATTATTACATTTGTTTCTCTTTTTCCCCTCCATAGCTACCCTCCATCCGGCTCCCAACCCTCCCTCTACCCTTACCTCCCTCCCGTTGACCTCATCCATAGGTGTATGATTTTTGTTCAGACTCTACCTGTACACCCCTCACCCCTTTCTCCCTGAGAATTATCAGTCCACTCCCTTTTTGTGCTCCTGATTCTATTATATTCACCAGTTTATTCTGTTCACCAAATTTTTAATTCACTTAATTTTTAGATTCACTTGTTCATAGATATGTATTTGTGGTTAATAATTTTTTTATATTTTACCTTTTTCTTCTTCTTCTTCTAAAAGAGTACCTTTCAGCATTTCATATAATACTGGTTTGGAGTTGATGAACTCCTTTAGCTTTTTCTTATCTGTGAAGCTCTTTATCTGCCCTTCAATTCTGAATGATAGCTTTGCTGGATAGAGTATTCTTGGTTGTAGGTTCTTGCTATTCATCACATTGAATATTTCTTGACATTCCTGTCTAGCCTGCATCATTTCTGTTGAGAAATCAGCTGACAGTAGTATGGGTGTTCCCTTGTAGGTAATGAACTGTTTTTCTCTTGCTGCTTTTAATATTCTCTCTCTGTCTTTTGCTCTTGGTATTTTAATTATGATGTGTTTTGGTGTAGTCCTCTTTAGATTCCTTTTATATGGTGTTCTGTGTGCTTCCTGGACTTGTAAGTCTATTTCTTTTACCAGATATGGGAAATTTTCAGTCATTATATTTTTAAGTAGGTTTTCAGTATCTTGCTCTCTCTCTTCTTCTGGTACCCCCACAATTCTGATGTTGGTACGCTTGAAGCTGTCCCAGAGGCTCCTTACACTATCTTCACATTCTTGGATTCTTTTCTCTTCTTGGTTTTCCAGTTGAGTGTTTTCTGCTTCTTTATATTTCAAATTTTTTACTTGATTCTTGCCTTCCTCTAGTCTGCTGTTAGGTCTCTGTATAATATTTTTTTATTTCAGTCAGTGTATGTTTAATTTCTAGTTGGTTCTTTTCCATCTCTAGTTGGTTCTTTTTCATCTCCTCTTGGGTCTTGCCAACTTTATCCAACTTTTCTTGGATATTCTTGAAAAACCTTATAAGTGTGGTTTTGAACTCTATATCCAGTCGTTTGTATTTCTCCATTTCTTTTGTTTGTGATCTCTTCCCTTGTCTTGGCATTTTCACTATGCTGGGAGAACTTCTGTGTTGGATTCAGCCTTATGATACCAGACTTGCAAAACTTCAAAAGCCTCTCTGCTGAGCTTGGGATGGGTGGAGTCTCAGGGCTTAAGAGACCGCCTTGCCTTCCAGTCGGCCCCACCCTCCATGGCCTCTGAGTCTCACATGACTGCGTAATCACTGGAGCAGTCCCTTTGTGTGTGCGCACGCTCTCTATCAGTGCCTCTAGACTGCTGCCTTTCTGGCTCCCCTGCGCTCTGGGACCATATGAATCTGGGTCCCCAGGACTTCGCCCACATCTGGGGTTTAGTGGAGTTAGAAGTGATGCAGTTTGAATGCTTTGTCTTCCGCCCACTTTTGAAAGCCAGCAGCACAATCAGCAGTCAGTTTTCTGCACGCAGCGCTGTGCGTGCAGCCTGACTTCTGCCCTCCTGTGGACTCCCCCAAATTTCCATGCACTTCTCCCTTTTCACAGTCCAAATTCTCCCCCATATGAGTTTCAGCTGGACCTGGGATTTAGTGTTGTAGGATTAGGGGTTCAATGCCGTTGGGAGTCTCCCGCCAGAGAAAGCCAGCCAGGTACTCCGGCACCTGCTCTCTCCATGGGTGTGTCTCTGTTCCTCAGCTTTTTGCAGCTACTCTGGGTCTGTGCGAGCCCCTCTCTTTCCTTCTAGTTGTAGAATTTCCACTCAGCCAGCTTTCCTGTGGTTCTGAATGATGTCTGTTCTGTCTTTTAGTTGAAGTTTTGAAATTGTGCTCTGCAGCAGTGTAGGAGTTTACCTATGCTGCTATTTTGGTTCCTCCCCACTTCTTTTCTTAAATTTATTGAATCACCCCCTACTAGCCTTAAACAAATTACTTTCAGCAGTCATTCCAGGGGTTTCTTTCATGAAGCCAGCATTCAGCATCTTTGCTTTTTCTTACATCACTGCCTCTGAAATGCTGTCACCAGCTAATTGCATTTTTTTATCCAAATCAGCAACAGTTTTTCTACCTCTTCAATTGTCAGTGATCAAAGATATTTCTGACATATAGTCTACAGAATTGAATCATCTGGATAACATGACTTTCAACCTCAAATAGCTAAAGTGATATCATGTGAAAGTGATTCATCTGCCTAGGCAATGCCATCCATGCATGTAGTTTTGTGTACATTCCCTTTGGCTGTTGATTCTAAAATCCATACCTCTTGCGCTTCAGACTTTCTGAAATATCTTCACCTAGATTTTTCACAGCACTACAATCTCCTCATAGTTGAAATCAAACACTTATTATCCCCATTTCATAAATAATGAATCTGAGACTCAAAGAAGTTAAAGAATTCCCCATGTATTTCACTAAAGGAATTAAACCCAATCTATCTAACTGTAAAGCTTGTGCTCTTTCCATTTGTATTTTGCTGGCTTCTATAATATTAAGAAAAAACAAACCAGAACATTACATATATGTATTGTAGCTCTGAAACAGAGTACCAAGTTGTACAGGGGAGTTGGTCCTACCTGAAAAAAAAATCTGCTCTAAGAAACTCTAATATTAAATTTACTAGATTACATTTTTTAAAAATTTTATTGTGGAGACAGTAGTCAACATTAACATGTAGGTTACATATGTATATTACTAATTTAAAAAATGTGTATATAAGACCATGTACCCATCACCCAAAGTCAAATCTTCTTCTGTCACCTCATATTAATACCCCTTTCTTCCCCAACACTTTCCTTCTGGCAGCCATCACACTGCTGTTTGTGTACATAAGTTTTAATTTTATATTCCACACTAGAAGCTCAGTGCACAGATTTGTGCACCAGTGGGGTCCCTCAGCCTGGCCTGCACCCTCTCACAATCCGGGAGCCATCAAATGATGCTGGATAGCCAGTTTTGGCTACATCCCCACAGGCCAGATCCAGACAGGAAGAAACCCAATCTTGTTCATTCAGCGTCTGTCCCTGGTGGTCAGTGCACATCATAGTGACCAGTCATTTGGCTGTTCAGTTGCTTAGGTTTTTATATATATACTAGAGGCCTAGTGCACAAAATTCATGCATGGGGGGAGGGGATGTCTTTCAGCCCAACCTGCTCCCTCTCCAATCTGGGACCCCTTGAGAGATGTCTGAGTGCCCATTTAGGCCCGATTCAGGTAGGCCTAAAAAGGCAGTCGGCCATCCCTGGATTGGACCTGAACGAACAGTAGACATCCCTCTCACAATCTAGGACTGCTGGCTCCCAACTGCTCACCTGCCCACCTTCCTGATTGCCCCTAACCACTTCTGCCTGCCAGCCTGATTACCCTCTAACCACTCCTCTGCCTAACTGCTCTCCTGCCAGCCTGTTTGCTCCTAACTAGCCTTTCCTGTGGGCATGGTCACCCATAACTGCCCTCCCCTGCAGGCCTCGTCAATTCTAACTTCCCTCCCCTGCCAGTCTGGGTCCCTCCCAACTGTCCTCCCCTGCTGGCCTGATGCCCCACAACTGCCCTCCCTTGCAAGCCATCTTGTGGTGGCCATCTTGTGTCCACATGGGGGCAGTCATCTTGTGTGTTGGAATGATGGTCAATCTGCATATTAATCTTTTATTAGATAGATAGACACCTTGTGCACTGGTGGGGGCCATCTGGTTTACCCTGAAGGGTGTCCTGGATCAGGGTGGTTGTTCCCTTGAGGCATGAGGTGGCCTGGACGAGAGGCCTGTGGTGGTTTCCAGGCCAGCCATACACCCCAGAGACCCAAGAAGAGGCTCTGGTATCTGGGATTTATTTATCTTCTACAATTGAATCTTTGTGGCCTGGAGCGGAGCCAAGCCTTCTGTTTGCACAGCCATTGAAACTTTGTTGCCTTAAGCAGAGGCCTGGGCCAGCCAGGGTTTGTGGAAAGCTTGGCTTCCTCCATTGCCTGGGGCAACTCAAGCCTCCCTCGTGCTCTCTCTGTGGCCATAGCCATCTTAGTTGGGTTAATTTGCATACTCACTCTGATTGGCTGGTGGGCTTGCCTGGTGGGCGTGGCTTGTTGGTGTGGCATAGGTATGGTCAATTTGCATATTACTCTTTTATTAGATAGGATAGGTGAGTTAAATCATATAGTTCTTAGCTTTCTCAGTTTGACTTATTTCACTTCATATATTGTTCCCAAGGTCCATCCATGTTTTTGCAAATTATGCTATTTCATCCTTTCTTATGTCCATGTAGTACTCCATTGTGTATATATACCACATCTTCTTTATCCAGTCCTCTATCACAGGGCACTTTGGCTGTTTCCAACTCTTGGTCACCATGAATAATGCTGCAGTGAACAAAGGGAGGCATATATATTTGTACCCAAGAGTGGGGTTGTGGGTTACATGATAGCTCTATTTTTAATTTTTTTGAGGAATTGCAAGACTGCTTTCCATAGTGGTTGTACCAGTCTACATTCCCACCAGCAGTGAATGAGGGTTCCCTTTTCTCCATAACCTAACACTTGTTGTTGCTTGTCTTGTTGATAATGGCCACTAACTGGTGTAAGGGGTATCCCATCATAGTTTTAATTTTCATTTCCCTGATTGTCAGTGAGGTTGAACATCTTGTCATATATCTATTGGCTGTTTATATGTCTTCCGGGTGGAAGTATATTTTCGGGTCCTCTGACCACTTTTTGATTAGATTGTTTATTTGTTTGGTGTTGATTTTTATGAGTTATTTATACTAGTATATTTTGAAGATTAAACCTTTGTCAGAGCTACTGTTCGCAAATATCATCTCCCATATAGTTGGCTGTCTGTTTTGTTGTTCATTTCTTTTGCTCTGCAGGAGCTCTTCAGTTTAATATAGTCTCATTGGTTTATTTTTGCCTTCACTTCCCTTGCCTTTGTGGTCAAGTCCATAAAATGTTCTATACCACCCAAGTCCATAAGTTTGGTACCTACATTTTTTTCTATGTGACTTATAGTTTTGGGTCTTATGTCTAAGTCTTTGATCCATTATGAATTAATTTTTGTACATGGGGACAAACTGCAATACAGTTTTATTTATTTGCATGTGGCTCACATTTAAAAGTGAATAAATACCTGGCAATATCAAGGGCAAAAATATTCAGTGGAAGAAGTTGAAGAAATCCCTTCCATTCTCTGGATTTCAATTTCATATTTCTTAAGATAGATAGGCTTGTCTGGACTTTGAAGACCTTTACATTCTCTTACAGCTGTGCCATTCTGAGAGTCTATGGAAGACAGCATTCTGTATAAAGTTCAGACTTTATGAATAAACAGTCATGCCATTTAGCCTATGTAATAGCTCAGCTGCATTCTAACAACATCTCTCAGGACCTGCTGGCCTAGAGGCTGATCATATATCTTCAGATTCTCATCTACTCCAGGCATCCAGCCCAGCATGACACACTTATCCACACACTTCTGATTTGCCTCTGGCAATACCAGCTCTTTACTTAACTAGAAAGATGATCAGGTAAAAAGTAGAAATTCTGTCACATTTTCCCCTAGGTATGGTTCTGATGTGCTTCCCTAAGTTGTTTAATAGCTGCATGACCTTGGGCAAGTCACTTAACCTCTCTGAGCCTCCATTTTCTCATCTAGAAAAGAAATAATATATAAGTCACCTGGTTGTTGTCAAAATTTAAAAAAATGATGTGTGTATGCCCTAGCAGCTAGGTCCTAGATTCTCGATTCCAATAATTGCAGGCTGTTGTTGTTCCTTGTGATTAAGCCCCTAGCAAACTCATTAGTCAACAGAGCGGCAAACCGCAGTTTGCCAACCACTGCCATGGCTGATTTGGCTCAGTGGATAGAGCATTGGCTTGCAGACTGAAAGGTCCCAAATTTGATTCTGGTCAAGGGCATATGCCTGGGGTATTGGTTCAATCCCCAGTAGGGGGTGCGCAGGAGGCAGCCAATCAATGATTCTCTCTCATCACTGGTGTCTATCTCTCTCCCTCTCCCTTCTCTGAAATCAATAAAAATATATATTTTTTAAAATGTGTGTAAAATCATCAGGCATATACTCTGTGCTTAGCAAATGATTCCTTTTTTCAGTGTCATCCTTGGCTGGGCCACACCAACTAACCCTAGGTTTTCCTTGGATTCACTAGTTATATTCAGGGTTTATCCTATACCTTTTTTTTTTAATTTTTCCAACTTTTGCTTTTCAGTACAGAAAATTTAAAGAATAATACAATTAATATCTAGATAATTCCAAATAGATTCAACATCAACATAACCTGAACATTAAAACATTTTGAATATTAATACAAAAATAAAATACCTTTTCAGAATTATTTTGTATTGGTTTCAGGTGTACAGTATAGTGGTTAGACATTCATATAATTAGAAAGTGTTCCCCTGATACCTCCAGTACCCACCTGACACTGTACATAGTTATCCTAATATTATTGACTATACCCCTATACTGTGGTTTATAACCCTGTAACTATTCTGGAACAACCAATTTGTACTTCTAATCCCTTAACATCTTTCACCCAGTCTCCCTTCTCCATTCCCCTCTGGCAATCACCAGCCTGATGCCTCTGTCTATGAGCCTGTTTCAATTTCCTCTATATCTTTTTTAATCACCACTCCCTCCATCAACCAGACAAAGAATATTTTTTAAAAAATGATCATGGTGACTTTCTCAATCTACTACACAGTGTCAATTAAGACTGCATTTGAGGTTTTGTAGCAAAAGTTAAATCCTTAACAAGTATTGAGCCAGCTTCTGCTCAAAAATTACCTATGATAAACAACTCATCTCCATCTAACTATGGACAAAAAAGGAGGGCACATACTAAATCTGACAAGCTCAGGGGAGGCCTGTATCGCAGTTCTTACAAACTATAAACCTAAAGTAACCACATAGGATGGTCTGAAATTAAAATTTAAAAGTGAGTCATGGCAGGTAGTCATGCACTAGACTGGTATCTTCCTTGAAAAAGGTCAATCTTTCCCTTAACTGAACCTGTATACTTTCTTTTTGCATTTGTGGTAACATGCCTTTGGAATTTCAGAGTAACCCCCTTTTTCCAAACTCCTCTGGGCACAATCTCCCACCAAAGTACCAGAAGCCCTCATTGTTATCTTGTTCTCCCACATACATACACAAAAATAATTCCTGCTACATCTAGTTAAATCAAACAAAAATGTTGAATGGCAGCTACTTTGCTCCAAAGGGCATTAAACTCCAAGGTTCCTATTTTTAAGACAGATGATATTAACTTTATTTTACAAATTAGGAAAATAGCTTTTAGGAGGTTAGTTAATTTGCTCAAGGTCCACAATAACAAATAGAACCAAATTCAAAGTCTGAGTTATTTAACACTAAATCTCCTGATTTTCTTTTCTACTTCAACATTGTAAATGCCATCAACTTCCTTGACTAAAATGGCCACCATCCTCCCCTGTCAAGAAATAGACAGTGTCAACTGAATCCATCTTCCTAAAAGACAGCTTTCGGATACTAAACCAAATTCTCTCACAAAGGGATAAATTTTCCTCACAGGAAACTATGTTCTTATGCCATTCTAAGAGTCCTTTCCTTTTTACATTACAGGTAAGCAATCATAGAACCCCATTCATCTGCAGAAGATTTTGAGACATATACAGCACCAAAATGGACCTACAATCCCATCCTCAATCTTGCAACTTTCTGTCATTTATCATCAAATACTCAGTCTCCCCACTGTTCTACTGCAGAGATTTTGCACAAATTAGAAATGCTAAAGTATAAAAAAATTCATTTTTCATCCTATATTTTTTCAACCCCTACCTACCCTTCACACTGCAGTCCCTACAACAATTATAGATAGCCAGTCCAACAAATGAGAAATTAGATACTGTTATCAACCTACTACTTTCTTTTTTTCTTTTAAATCTCTTTTTGAAATTTCAAGGTATAGTCCTCAATTCAATTATAATTAAATTAGTCATTCACTTCATGTCTTGCCTACTGTAAGTGGCTTTTTCTTCAAGATTTACCAGTCCTTTCTTCTAAACTAAATGACATCTCTAAATAGCTAAGAAGCATCATCACATCATCTATTTAAAAGGGTGGAAAGGTTTTCATTTGTGATTTGGGACACTAATAATTATTACTTGAGATGAAGCCAGACACAAAGAATAGTCCCAGGGCAGGTGCAGAAAGAAGGGGGTCAATGGAGGGAGGGGAAAACAGGGACATCTGTAATACTTTCAACAATAAAGATAAAATTTAAAAAAGAATAGCCACAGGGGTTGTCTTAAATACCCAAGCATCCCCTGAGCCACATACAACCCAGTATCAGCTCCAGTAGAATGGGGCTACTAAAGGGCATCAGCTCTCATAATGCTTTTCAGAAATACCCAGGAAGAGCCCTAAATCTGGCATTATCTCCTCAAAATGTCCTCTCACCTCTCAAAAAATATGTTTGGGTACATCTAATCTCTTTTGATCCTCTTCTCAACCAACCCTGGATCCTATATTTTCCAGTATTATTTGAATTTTTTTCTACAGCTCAGTTTCAACTTCTGTAAGTACCTTATTCCTTGCTTTGGCTTGAATCAGCAACATCTTCAGCAATCTTCCTAGGTTTACAGACCTCAGGCTTCAGCTCTGCAAAATTAGTTTTAACTGAAAAAAAAAACAGATTTAAACTGGTCTGAACTGAGTTTTCCTTGTGAGAAAATATTTGAACTGAACAAGAGAAAATTCTGGAAACTTTAAAACCATTTGGGACAGTTTTATATGGCTAATGTAAGAAACAGCAATTTAAGGGATCAATATGAATCTTTTTAGAAGACCAGTTAGGGGTGCAAAAAGGACATGATGTTAAGGACCATACCATCTTCTGTGGTGATAGTGGAGGGGTAATCAGGAGGGACCTCATGGTCTGTGACATAGGGTCAAAACCATTGTAGACCCCAGAGGAGGAGCTAAAAGAAACTTACGTTTGAGAGAGACAAAATGGTGGTGGAATAGATGGTCATGTCCTGAGTCTTGTCCCAGAGCAGATAGAATAAGCAATTAAATCGAATAACACCCACCCTGAATTTGCAAAGTAGGTACAGATGATGAGACAGAGGATGCCTGGAGAATGGTAAAATTAGGGTTCTGGGCTGGAGAGAACTGCAAGACCTCTGAGCCCAGAGGGAAACTGCATGACACAGAGGCCGCTTCCCTTGGGACAGGCATAGCGTCTGACTGTGGAAAGGAGGTCAATAGGACTGCTGGCAGAAGGGTATTCTAGATCTGGGTCCACAGCCATGAAACACTGAGCCCAGAGGGGGCAGCCTGGATGGCTTCCCAGGCCACACCATGCCGGGAGAAGAGGGGCTTGCAGTGGTGCAGCTCTTTCCCCCTTTTTTGGTCTTTACTTTTGTTCACTGAACCTAGTTCAGAGGACCTTTCAAATACAGACACTCACCTGTGGCTGAGGTGCAGACTTGTGGAGTCTGGGGAGAGGAGACAGTCAGGGAGACTTGGCTGTGTGTGGCACTGAGTCATACCTGACATGCCAGACCTAGACAGCCATTTCCTCCTCAAGAGATAGTCCCGCCCTGCAGTCTCCAGGCAACCAATACAGTCACACCCAGACTACACACTGAGTGGAACAAAAGATTAAAAAAAATCTGAGTAATCCCTGAGAGCCTTCAGGGACTGGCCTAAAGAGAGGCCTTCAGTCCTAGCAACAAGAAACTGAGAAGCAGCAGACATTACAGAAGAGTGGATCTTAAATCAGCCAAAGAAATGACACTTCATTTTTTCATTTTCATTTTATTTTATTATTATGTTTTTTATTTATTTCCTTTTCAGTTGTTTCTTTGGTTTATATTACTTTTTGCATGATTTTTCATCATTCCATTTTTTTAATTTTATCCTATTTTTAAATCAATTTATTATTTTTTTTATTCTCTTTCTCTTTCTTCTTATCCACTCATCCTTTCTACTTTCTCTATATGAACTGAAGTCCTACCCATATTAATCCAACTCCTTAACCTTACTTTCTGTATATAAGATTCTTCCCTACCATCTCTACTGGGTATTTGGTGTTTGTATATTTTGGTTTACCTGTTTATTCTCTGTTGGTTTCTATATATATTTCCTTTTTGTTCTTTTTCTTTTCTCTCATACCACTTTCTCTCTATTTGATATCATTTGGGATCTCTTTTCTCTCCCCTAATTCTATTTTCTTTGGTGGTCACTTATTTTGGGGCTATTGGTGTCATGAGTACATTCGAGTTATATTCCCTTTGTGTTGGGTCTTGTTGAGGTGAATTTTATCCTGCTTGGCCAATATGGTAGAGAGGAGCCACATAACCAGACCCCAAGAGAGGAGATTCCATCCATGAATGGGTCAATAACACTCTAGATGTAACTACAGAGATAGGAAAAAAGTAACAGTGAGGGAAAGAGCATGACTGAGAGACAGAGCAAAAGAGGAGTGTGTGGGATGTGTGTGTGTGTGTGTGTGTGTGTGTGTGTGTGTGTGTGTGTGAGAGAGAGAGAGAGAGAGAGAGAGAGAGAGAGAGAGAGAGAGAGAGAGTTATATCCCAGAGAACCTTTGGGGTCAGGCTGACCAGGTCGCCTAACCAGGTAGCCTCTGCTACAGTTCAGACAGTCCCAGAGTAATCAGAACTTTGGCAGATGCCATGCCTCTTTGAAGGAGAGAGCTGCTGTTACTGGGAGCCCAGCCTTACCTCCACCCAGGGACCCTCAGATAACACCCAGGATTTTACAGCCACTCCCGCCAGGGATAAGCTGCCTTGGGTGTGGTCCCAAAGTCACTGAGACTCCAGCCACTCCAGGCATGGGATCCTGTGAGTTCCAAAGCATGCTCCTCTTGGGCCAGCCCAACACTTTATCCAAAGACACTGTGACCACACAAGCAGCAGCAATGTGAGCCGCTCACCCTTGTTGGAGGAGTTTCAGCCTGCCCCAGTATGAGGATTGGCAGCCTCACACAGCCTGCTACCACCAGGGAAGCAACAGCAGCATGATCAGCACCTCCACACATCAGAGGAGCAGCTGCCACATGAGCAGCCCACCCCCATCAAAGGAGCAAGAGCTGCCTGCCCCAACCAGGGAGCAGCAGCTGTGTGAGGGCCTCACCCCCCCTCCGAGGAGCAGCAGCCTCATGAACAGCCCACAGCTGTCTGAGGAGAAGCAGCTTTGTGAGCAGCTCACCCTCATTCAAGGAACAGCAGCTGCATGAGCAGTCTTCCCCCACCAGATAGAGGAGTCAACATTACTGTGAGTAGCGCCCATCAGAGGAGCCATTGCCATCTAAGGAGCAGCCCCTGCATGATTCAACACCTAGATAGCTCGGTGAAAGCAAAACTGGGGCAATAAAGAAACCACCAAAGGAAAAAGAGGAATCACCAGAAAAGCACTTATGTGAAACAGAGGCATGCTATATGTCAGAAAAAGAAATTCAGAATAAGAGTCATACAGTTCATAAACCAGATGTGTGTGTGTGTGTGTGTGTGTGTGTGTGTGTGTGTGTATATA
>JAAGEH010000029.1:23539983-23579586 GCA_011751065.1 Lasiurus cinereus | reverse complement strand
TAAAACGCACCATGGAAAGTTTCAATAGTAGACTAGGAGAATGGAGGACCAAATTAGCGAATTATAAGGCAGGGTAGCAAACACACCCAAACTGAACTGCAATTGGAGAAAAAAAATTAAAAAACAGGAGGAGAAAATGAGGGACCTTTGGGACAACATGAGATAAAGCAACATATGAATAACAGGGTTGTCAGGATGACAGGAAGAGGAACAAGGGTTAGAAAACCTATTTGAAGAAATAATGTCAGAAAACTTCTTTGATGTTAGGAAGAAAAAATTCACACAAGCACAGAGAGTCTCAAACAAGATGAACCCAAAGAGACCCACACCAAAACATGCCATTATTATGATGGCAAATGTTTAAGACAAAGATAATTTTAAAGGCTGCAAGGGAGAGACAGAAAGTTATGTACAAGGGATCTCCCATTAGATTATCAAATGATTTTCAACAGAAAAACATCAGTCCAGAAAGGAATGGAAGGAAATTACAAAGTGATGCAAAGCAAGAAACTGAATCCAAGAATATTCTATCTAGCAAGGCTATCATTCAAATTAAAGGGGAAATCAGGAGCTTCAGAGACAAAAAAAAAAAAAAGGCTAAGGGAGTTTATTACTACCAAGCCAGAAATTCAATAAATGCTAAAGGGACTGGGTGTAAAAAAAAAAGAAATAAAAGCCGAAACTGGTTTGGCTCAGTGGATAGAGCGTCGGCCTGGGGACTGAGGGGTCCCAGGTTCAATTCCAGTCAAGGGCATGTGCCTTGGTAGCAGGCACGTCCCCAGTGGGGGGCGTGCAGGAGGCAGCTGATCGATGTCTCTCTCTCAGCAATGTTTCTAACTCTTCTATCCCTCTCCCTTCCTCTCTGTAAAAAATCAATAAAATATATTTTTTAAAAAAAGAAATAAAAAGGGAAGAAAGAACACAGTCACAAAAAATAAAAATGGCTATAAACAAGTACCTATCATTAATAACTTTAAATGTAAATGGACGAAATGCTCCAATCAAAAGACATCAAGTGATTGAATGGATTAAAAATCATGACCCATATATATATGCTGTCTACAAGAGACTTACCTCAGAAGGGACTCACACACACTGAAGTGAAGGTATGGAAAAATATTCTTCAGGCAAATTGAAATGGAAGAAAAGGTGAAGTAGCAATACTTATAACTGACAAAGTAGACTTCAAAGTGAAGGCCATAACAAGAGATAAGGAAGGTCACTTCATAAGAGTAAAGGGATAGATACAACAAGAATATATAACCATAATGAACCTATATGTACCCAACGCAGGACACCCAAATAAATTTAAAAAATCTTCTGGATGATATCAAGGGAGAGATCAGCAAAAATACACACATAGTATTGGATTTTATACCTCACTGACAAAACTTCCAAAGTATTATTTAAAAAACACTATGACCAACACTCTTCCAATCGTCTAGACAAAAAATCAGCAAGGAAACATCAATTCTAAATGACTCACTGGATCAAAAGGACTTAATTGACATCTTTATTAAATTTTGCCCCAAAGCCATGGAATATATGTTCTTCTCAAGTGCACATGGAATGTTTTCAAAGATAGACCACATTTTGGGTCACAGGCAAAGTCTCTCCAAGGTCAAGAAGATTTAAATCATTTCAAGCATCTTCTCAGACCGTAATGGCATAATATTAGAAATAAACCACAATAAAAAAGTTAAAACACTTAGAAGCAGGATAGCATGTTATTAAACAATGATTTGGTTACCAAAGAGATAAAAGAATAAATAAAAAATATCCTGGAAATGAATGACAATGAAAGCACAACAATCCAAAATCTATGGGACACAGGGAAAGCAGTCCAGAGAGGGAAGTTTATAGCTCTACAGGCCTACTCAAAAAAAAAAAAAAAAAAAAATGGTATTAAACCACCTAACTCTACAACTCAAGAAATAGAAAGAGCAACAAGGAAAGCCCAGAGAGAGCAAAAGGAAAGAAATAATAATACAAATAAAAAAGCTGAATGAAACCAAGGGCTGGTTCTTTGAAAGGATAAACAAGATTGATGAATCTCTAGCCAGGCTCACCAAGAAGCAAAGAGAGAGGACCCAAATAAAGAAAATCAGAAAAGAATGAGGCAAAATAACAACAGACCCCACAGAAATACAAAGTATTATTTAAAAAACACTATGACCAACACTCTTTCAACAAGTAGACAACCTAGATGAACTGGACACATTTCTAAAAAAAAAACCACAACTTTCCAAAACTCAATCAGGAAAAATCTAAAACTCTCAGTTGGCCGATAGCTATGAAGAAAATTGAAGCAGTCATCAAAAAGTGTCCAGCAAACAAAAGCCTGGTGCCAGATCACTTCACAGGGGAGTTTTACCAAACATTCAAGGAAAAATTAAACCTATACTCCTGACTATTTCAAAAAATTAAAGAGGAAGGAACACGTCCAAGATCATTCTATGAAGCTAGCATTACCCTAATAACAAAACCAGATAAGGATAACACAATGAATGAAAATTACAGGCCAATTCCCCTCATGAACATAAATGCTAAAATCCTCAACAAAATTCAAGCAAATTGGAACCAGCATTAGATAAGAAAGACCATATACCATGACCAAGTAGGATTTATCCTGGAATTCAAGGATGTTACAATATCCACAAATCAATAATGATGATACATCACATAAACAAACTGAGAGATAAAAATCACATAGTCATAGCAATTGATGCACAAAAAAGCATTTGACAAAATCCAACACACTTTCTTGATAAAAACCCAGAAAAATTGGAGTAGAAGGATGATACCTCAACATAATAAAAGCTTTATATAACAAACCTACAGCCAACGTCATACTCAATGGGCAAAAACTAAAATCATTTCACCTAAGAACAGGAATGAGATAGGGATGCCCACTTTTACCACTCCTGTTCGACATAGCTCTGGAAATGCGATCCATAGCAATTAGAAAAGAAGAAAAAATAAAAGATAGCCAAATTGAAAAAGAATACGTAAAACTGTCATTATTTGCAGATGACATTACACTGTACATAGAAAACTCTAAAGACTCCATCAAAAAATTATTAGACTTAATAAATGAATTCGGCAATATAGCAGGATACAAAATTAAGGCCAAGAAATCTACAGTATTTTTTTATTTTTTTATTGTTTAAAGTATTACAAATAGTAGTACATATGTCTCCTTTTCCCCCCATTGACCTCTCCCCAGCCTCCCATACCCCCCAGAACTTTCCCTCACCTGCCCCCCTCCAGTGTCTTGTATCCATTGGTTATGCTTATATACATGCATACAAGTCCTTCCATTGATCTCTTACAGCCCCAACTCCCAACCTCCCCTGCCTTCCTTCCCACTGTAGTTTGACAGTCTGTTCAATGCTCTTTTGCTCTGTATTTATTTTACCCCCATTCTTTTCTTTAAAAAATCTTGCCTCTGCAGAGTAAAAATGAACCTATAAGAACAAAAACTCTTAGAGTTCCAATTTCAATGTCCAACAGTTCTGAGTCCCAGTTACAATGTCAAACTATTCCTTATGTGTACATGTCAGCAATGATATCTGGACGGTGGACAAATGGTGGCAATGCAGGTCTGACCCTCTCTGGTTTGGTCCTAGCCAACCTGTAGCGACACACAACTGCTGACTGCTAGCATGACAAGGCGTCATCAGCATCTTCCATTGCTGGACTGTTACTACCCTAGTCTTCATGGTTGGAGCAGACATGTCGATTCCTCTCTGTTGCAGGAATACACATGGTCTTGGAGTTGTTTTCTGAAAGTATATAAACATATTGACCAAAAGTTAATAAAGGAATCTTTTCTATAAAATTGACTTGGTATCATTTTTATTTTTACCTAAACGATTTTCCTTTGGCTTATTTTGACACCATGTGTATTTCATGGGTATCTTGCTGTTAGTAGCATTCCAAATGAAAATTAATTTTCTAAAGTAAAAATTTTTCAGATGCAATTTACTTACCAGATATTTTTTCTTACATGATATTGCCCTACTATCCCCCCTTTTTTGATTAATGGAGACTTTTGTAAAAATTTTAATGCAATTTTGATAACTAAATTTTAATTTTTGTACAAAAATATGACTACTTTATGTTCATTGCATGTTAAGCAATTTTACCATGAGATGAACTACCAATAGAAATTTTAGTTAATACTTTAGGAACATATTTTTGTCCAGTACAATTAAGTTTTCTTGAATATTCACTTATTTCAATTAGCCAATTTAAATTAATCTGAAAACTTGATTACTATTTTACTGTCAAATTTAATACTCTACCAACAATCTTAGTTTACCCTGAAAATATTAGTGGAAAGTATTATTTGCATTCTTGAGTAGGCCCTGAGCATTCCTGGTGCTAGGCTGGATTTACATATAGGGCAGCTGCTATCGGCCAAGTCTCTGTCTGTTACCTGGGTCTTGATCTGAGCTGGGCATGGGAAGCGAATCAGCCATGGGGGCAGAAGACATGCCTCAGAAGGGGTGAGGGTTAAGGACCCTGAAAGATTAGGGGGGATAAAGGCCTGTGCCCCATCTCTGTTGACCCTCAAGTTCCCTCCTGATGAGAGAATTTGCCTGTGTTAGGTTGTTCCCTCCCTGAGTAATCTTACCCATCCTTGACTAACCAGTCATCCTCTGGGGTCAAGTAGGGTGATGTGAGGTTCAGTTCTATCTCCTTGGTAACCTATGCCCCCGTGGCCTCCATGTCCAGCACCTGCCTTGGGATCCCCTCGCCTGCTGATGGGGCCTGGGCCCACCAGGGTGTGTGCAAACCTTGGCTTCCTCCATCACCAGGGAAACCCAAGCCTCCCACCTGCTTGCTCTGTGGAAGCAGCCATCTTAGTTAGTAATTTGCATACTCACTCCTGATTGGCTGGTGAGCATGACTGGTGGCTGTGGCTTGTGGTATAGCGGAGTGGTGGTTAATTTGCATATCACTCTTAGATAGGATTGTACAATAATATCATGTAAGGATATTCTTTGATCTAAGCCATGGCAATTCAATTTCAAACTGGCTGTCAATTTCCTTTTGAAACTTTATATAAACTTTGTCAGGGAGGCAAAGACACAAATTACTTACTTTAGTTCAAGAGGCCAAATTTATTGACTTTCAATTACAATCCTTATGACATTAGAAGGAAACTTCTCCTTATTTCCTTCCAAAATAATTTTCAGGCTACAGAGAGTTTCATTTAAAAATCTTTGTCATATGAAACAATTTCTCTTAGGATTATGGTGACCACTAGTATGGATTAGATTTAATATTTTTAATAATTATTATTTTCTTACATGTGTCCTTATCCTTCATTACCCTCTACCCCCCTGTTGTCTGTATCCATTGATTAGGCATATATGCATGCACACAAATCGCTGTTAATCTCTCCCCCTTACACCCCCAACTCCCACTTTCCCTAAGGTTTGACATTCTGATCAATATTTCTCAGTCTCTGGATCTGTTTTGATTCATCAGTCTATGTCATTCATTATATTCCACAAATGAGTGAGATTATGTGATATTTATCTTTCTCTACCTGGCTTATTTCACTTAGCATAATGTTCTCCATCTCCATCCATGTTGTTGCAAATGGTAGGAACTCCTTTTTTTACTGCAGCGTAATATTCCATAGTGTAGCTGTACCACAGTTATTTAATCAATTCATCTTAGCTATGGTGAACTGTGCTGCTATGAACATAGGGGTGCATATATACTTTCTGATTCGTGTTTCTAGTTTCTTAGGATATATTCCTAAGAGTGGGATTGCTAGTCAAATGAAGTTCCACTTTTAGATTTTCAGGAAATTCCATACTGTTCTCCACAATGGCTTCACCAGTCTGCACTCCTACCAGCAGTGCACAAGTGTTCCTTTTTCTCCGCATCCTCATCAGCACTTGTCCTTTCTTGATTTTTTGATAATATCCATTCTGACAGGTGTAAGATGGAACCACATTGTTTTGATTTGCATCTCTCTGATGATTAGTTACTTTGAGCAGGTTTTCATATGTCTCTTGGCACTTAGGCTGTTTCCATATCTTGGCTATGGTAAATTGTGCTGCTATGAACATAGGGGTGCATATATCCTTTCTGATTGGAGTTTCTAGTTTATTGGGGTATATTTCTAGTAGTGGGATCACTGGGTCAAGTGGGAGTTGCATTTTTAGTTTTTTGAGGAAACTCCATACTGTTCTCCACAGTGGCTGCACCAGTCTGCATTCCCACAAGCAGTGCAAAAGAGATCTGTTTTCTCTGCATCCTCACCAACACATGTCGTTTGTTGATTATGTTGATGGTAGCTATTATGACAGGTGTGAAATGGTACTGCATTGTTGTTTTGATTTGCATATCTCTGATTAGTGACTTTGAGGAAGTTTTCATATGTCTTGGCCTTCCTTCAATCTTCTTTCAAAAAGTATCTATTTAGATCAGTTGCCCAGTTTTTTTTATTGGATTATTTATCTTCATTTGTGAAGTTGTATGAGTTCTCTGTAAATGTTGGAGATTAAACTCTTATTGTTGATATCATTGGCAAATATGTTCTCCCATGCAGTGGGCTTTCTTGTTGTTTTATTGATGGTTTCCTTTGCTGTGCAAAACTTTTTTATTTTGATGTAGTCCCATTTATTTATTTTCTCTTTAGTTTCCATTGCCCTAGGAGCAGTATCAGTGAAGAAGTTCCTTTGGCATATGTCTGAAATTTTGCTGCCTGTGGATTCCTCTAGTATTTTCATGGTGTCCTATCTTATTTTTAAGTCCTTTATCCATTATGAATTTATTTTTTGTATGGTGTAAGTTGATAATCTAGTTTCATTTTTTTGCATGTTTCTGTCCAATTTTCCCAACAGCATTTGTTGAAGAGACTGTCTTGATTCCATTGTAGTTCATGCCTCCTTTTCAAATATTAATTGGGCATAGTGGTTTGGGTCGATTTCTGGGTTCTCTATTCTATTCCATTGATCTATATCTCTGTTCTTATTCCAGTATCAGGCTGTTTTAAGAACAGTGGCTTTCTAATACAACTTGAAATCTGGTATTGAAATCCCACTTACTTTTTTATTCTTTTGCAGGATTGCTGCAGCCATTTGGGGTCTTTTTTTATTCAAGATGAATTTTTGGAAAGTTTGTTTTGGTTCTGTGAAATATGCCATTGGTATTTTATTGGGAAGTGAATTGAATTTATAGATTGCTTTGGGTAGTATGGACATTTTGATGATGTTGATTCTACCAATCAATGAACATGGTATGTTCTTCCATCTGTTTACATCTTCCTCTATCTCTTTTCTCAGTGTCGTGTAGTTTTCCACATAGGTCTTTTACCTCCTTAGTTAAGTTTATTCCAAGGTATCTATATTTTTTGGTGCAATGGTAAATGGGATTGCTTCTTTAGTCTCACTTTCTTTAAGTTCACTATTGGTGTATAGAAATGCCATAGATCTCTTGAGATTAATTTTGTATCCTGCTAAGTTGCCGAATTCATTTATTAAGTCTAATAATTTTTATAGAGTCTTTAGGATTTTCTATGTACAGGATCATGTCATCTACAAATAAGGACAGGTCTACTTCATCTTGTCCAATTTGGATGCCTTTTATTTCTTCTTCTTGTCTGATCACAATGACTAATACTTCCAGCACTATGTTGAATAGGAGTGGTGAGAGTGGGCATCCCTGTCTTGTTACTGTTCTTAGGGAAAATAGCTTTAGTTTTTGCCAATTGAATATGATGTTGACTGTGGTTTTGTCATATATGGCTTATATTATGTTGAGGTATGAAACATCTATTCTCACCTTGCTGAGAGTTTTTATCAAGAAAGGGTGTTGGGTTTTGTCAAATGATTTTTCTGCATCAATTGACATGATTGTGTTGTTTTTCCCCCTCAATTTGTTTATGTAATGTATCACATTTATTGATTTGCAAATATTGTACCATCCTTGAATCCCTGGGATAAATCCTACTTGGTTGTGGTGCATGACCTTTCTGATGTACTGCTGGATTTGATTTGCTAGAATTTGGTTAAGGATTTTGGCATCTATGTTCATGAGGGATATTGGCTTATAATTCTCTTTCATTCTGTTATCTTTATCTGGTTTTGGTATTAGGGTGATGCTGGTTTCATAGAAGGAATTTGGAAGTGTTCCTTTTGAATTTTCTGGAATAGTTTGAGGAGGATAGGTTTTAGTTCTTACTTGAATGTTTGGTAAAACTCACCTATAATGCTGTCTGGCCCTGGGCTCTTGTTTGATAGAAGCTTTTTGATGACTGCTTAAATTTCTTCCATTGTTATCAGCGTATTAAGATTTTTAGAATCTTCCTGAGTGAGTTTTGGAAGGTTGTGTCTTTCTAGGAGTGTGTCTATTTCCTCTAGGTTGTATCATTTGTTAGAATAAAGGTGTTCATAGCATTTTTAAAAAAATCCTTTGTATTTCTGTGGGTTCTGTTGTTTTTCTAGGAATGTGTCCATTTCCTCTAGGTTGTATCATTTGTTAGAATAAAGTTGTTCATAGTATTTTTTAAAAATCCTTTGTATTTCTGTGGGTGCTGTTGTTATTTCACCTCTTTCATTTCTGATTTTGTTTATTTGGGCCCTCTCTCTTTGCTTTTTGGTGAGCCTGGCTAGAGATTTATCAATCTTGTTTATTCTTTTGAAGAACCAGCTTTCGGTTTTGTTGACTCTTTTTTTGGTCTCTATGTCACTCATTTCTGCTCTGATATTTATTATTTCCTTCTTTCTGCTCACTGTGGGATTTTCTTGTTGCTCTCTAATTCTTTGAGTTGTTGAGTTAGATGATTTATTACTATTTTTTTTTTTGAGGTAGTCCTGTAGACCTATAAACTTCCCTCTCAGGACTGCTTTCATTGTGTCTCATAGCATTTGTGTTGTTGTGTTTTTATTTTCATTAGTCTCCAGGATGTTTTTAATTTCTTCTTTGATCTCATTGATAACACAATCATTGTTTAATAGCATGCTATTCAGCTTCCAAGTGTTTGCATTTTTTGGAATGTTTTTATTTTAGTTTGTTTCTAATATTATGCCATGTGGTCCGAGAAATGCTTTCAATCATTTTGCACTTGGGGAGACTGCTTGTGACCCAATATGTGGTCTATTTTTGAAAATGACCCATGTGCCCATGAGAAGAACATATATTTCGTGATTTGGGGATGAAATGCTCTGAAGATGTCAATTAGGTCCACCTGATCTAGTGAGTTATTTACAATTGCTATTTTTTTCCTGATATTTTTGTCTAGAGAATTTATCCAGAAATGTCAGTGGTGTATTAAAGTCCCCTTCTACGATTGTGTTGTTGTTGATCTCTCCTTTGATATCTTCCAGGAGTTTTTTTTTTTTTTTATGTATTTGGGTGCTCCTGCATTGAGTATATACATGTTTACCAGAGTTATATCTTCTTATTAAATTGCTCCCTTTGGTATTATGTAGTGGCCTTCCTTATCTCTTGTTATGGCCTTTACTTTGAGGTCTATTTTATCAGATATAAGTATCACCACCCCAGCTTTTTTCTGATTTCCATTTGCCTGAAAAATGTTTTTCCATCCCTTCATTCTCACTCTGTGTGAATCCTTTGCTCTGAGGTGTGCCTCTTGTAGAGACCAAATATATAGGTCATGTTTTCTTATCCATTCATCTACCCTATGTCTTTTGATTGGTGCATTTAATCCATTTATGTTTAATGTTATTATTGACAAGTACATGTTTGTTGTCATATTTTTCCTTAGTGTTTGTGTTTCTTCTTGCCTTTCTCTTTCTTCTTTTTACAGCAGTCCCCTTAGCATTTCTTGCATTGTTGGCTTGGTAGTGGTAAACTCTCTTAGCCCCTTTTTGTCTGTGAAGCTCCTGATTCCAAATTCAATTTTTCATGATAGCCTTGCTGGGTAGAGTATTCGTGGGTTCAGTCCCTTGCTTTGCATCACTTTGTAAATTTAATTCCATTTCCTTCTGGCCTGGTGTGTTTCTGTTGAGAAATAAGTTGATATTCTAGTAGGAGATCCCTTGTAGTTAACTTTCTGTCTCTCTCTGGCAGCCTTAAAATTCTTAATTTGTTGTTAGTTTTTGTCAATTTAATTATGATGTGTCTTGGTGTCAGTCTTTTGGGGTTCAACTTGTTTGGTACTCTATGTGCTTCTTGGACTTACATAGTTGTTTTCTTGCCAATATTAGGGAAGGTTTCTGTCATTATTTCTTTAAATAGGTTTTCTATTCCTTGCTTCTCTTTCTCTCCTTCTGGTATCCTCCATTATGTGAATGTTGTTTCGTTTTGTGTTGTCCCAAAGCTCCCTTAGGCTCTCTTCTTGCTTTTTAAGTCTTCTTTCCAGTTTCTGCTGTGTTTTTGTGTTTTTTTTCCTACCTTGTCTCCTGATTCTCTGATGCAGTCCTCAGCCTCTACTAGTCTACTGTTTAAGCCTTCCATTGTGTTCTTTATTGCAGCTATGTTTTTCTTCATCTCCTCTTGGTTTCTTTTCATATTGGTGACATTCTCATTCTGCTCCTTATACTTCTCATTGAGTTGTGTGTATTTGTCGTTGAGTTGTGTGTATTTGTCATCCAGCCATTTAAACATCCTTAAAACCATTACTCTGAATTTTTTCTCTCATGTATTGCTAGTCTCAATTTTATTTAACTCCCTTTCTGGTGATTCCTCTTTTTCTTTCCTTTGGGGATTGCTTTTTTGTCTTCCCATGTTTTCCTGTAACATTTTAATTGTAGATGCAATTGCTTTTCTACCCATGTTCTTTTGTGGATGGTGCTACTGGTGTATTCTCTCAGTTCTCCTGTGCTTGTTAATCTATTATAGCTCCCTACTTGAGCTATTTGGATTCTCTTGATGTAGGCATACGAACTTGAGAGGCATAACTGTGGTGTCTAGAAGTTGGCAGCCATAGAGGGGAGTGTCTCTATCTTTGCTGTTTTGCACCCTTAGTTGAGATCACGTATGCCCAGTGGGGACTCACAGTGGCACCAAGGAACCATCTGTCAGGGTGATGTGGCTTAGGGAGCCTACCCTCTGGAAAGGAGTGACTGTGGTGTTCAGAATTCTGTAGTTATGGGGTGGGCAGACTCAGCTTTTGCTGCTGCACCTCCCAGTGGTGGCTCACAGGAGCAGCCACGGTGAATTTGCCAGTGAGGCACACTGAAGCACTCTAAAGGACCTTGGCAGTGTAGCAACATAATTGAGGTGTGTGTGGGCAGATATCCAAGATGAGTGAATTCCAAATTTCTACTGCTGGGTGGGAGTGTGTCCCTGTTTGTTCAAGGTCGCATCCAGGGAGAGCTCACAGTGAGTCCCACAAGTGCCCTGTGTGTAGATGGGCTCAGAGTGCCTGCCTGTTGGAACTTCACATCTGTGTAGGTGCATTTTCCAGGTGCAGTGCTCTGAAGCACTCTGAGGGGTTCTGGCACTGAGGTTGAGCCACTGGGGTGAATGTGGACAGTTATTCAGGAAGAGGGAATTCAAAATTTCAACTGCGGGGCAGGATGCCTTTGTCTGTGCAGAATCACACCCAGCAGAGTCTTACAGCTGCTCCCAGAGCACACTTTGGATAGATGGGTTCAGGTGTCCTGTTCCTTTATAGAGGAACCATTGCCAGCGCAGTGTCCTGACACACTCTGAGGGGTCCTGGCACTGAGGTTGAGCCACTGGGGTAAATGTTGGCAGTTATTCAGGAAGAAGGAATTCAGAATTTCCACTGCAGGGCTGTGCGCCCTTGTCTGTACAAAATCACACATGTGGGGGCTCCAAGTGGCTCTCAGGTGCTGCCTAGGGTTTGGAGTGCCCTGTCTGCTTGCATGCTGGAAACGCACTAATGTGGTCCAGAGTTCTGCTGCTTGGGAGGGGGAGGTTGCACTTACTGCTGCCAATTGGTGTACCTTTGGAGGTGGAGGTCCCAAGGTCCATGGGTCTTCTACTGGGGCAGCAGTATTTTGGCTGGAGTGGCTTCTGGGTCTCAGGGTGGTTCCAGGGCCTATCTGGGTGGAGGTGCTGATGAGTTCCCATAAAAAGGCTGTTTTCCCCTTAAAGATGGCATGGACTCTTTGCCTGAGTCCTGAAGTCTGGGGAGTTCCAGCAGTGGTGGTAGTCTCTCCTTGCCCAAGAGAACCTGGACTGCTATCCCTTGCTGCTCCTGTGAGATTTAACTGTCCCTTACTCACTCACACACACACCACACACATCTACACACTCTCCTTTCATACCCTCACTCACTTCCTCTCCCTCACTTCCATCCTGCCAGCTACCATCTTTTTTTCCTTCCCCTCAATGGCATTTTTATACACCACTAGAAAACTTATAGAAAGAGAGATTTAAAAAAGAATCCCATTTACCATCACCAAAAAAATTAAAATACCTAGGAATAAACTTAACTAAGGTGAAAGACCTGTACTTTGAAAACTACAGTTCCAGAAGCCAATTCCAGCATGTTAGCTTTGCAAGAGTTTCATTGAAAGGTTGATGGAGCATAGGGACTCAATAAGGGCTGAGGTACATATGTTATTGCCTGCTGGAATGGCTAAAGGCATTTCCCCAAACCTGAAAAAGATACATAAATTCATTGTTTGCTGCTAGACAGCTCAGGGCATCTTAATCTACATGTTATTGCCTCCTACTGGCCAAACACCTGAACATCCGTAGGCTATTCTCCATTCTGACAATGGAGTCTGTAGAGGAAACCTTACCCTTTGAAGTATATATCTCCACCTTGTCTTAGAACAATTTGTATTAATAAAAAGCAAGGGGTCCTGAGACAAAGAGAACCTAGCTTCTTTAGCCAGGCTCCTATGCCTCCCCCAATATGCCTTTCAATATTATGCTTCATCTCTGGACTCTTATTTAATCTATGCACAGCTCTTTCTCCAGATTCCAGAACGCTTCTAGATGCTGGATCAAGACCCACCAGAATGAAATGATGCCCAACAACCAGCATTTTAAAAAACTGAAAAAAGAGATAGAGAAAAACATAAACACCTGGCAGAACCTACTATGTTCATGGATTGGTAGAATCAACATCATTAAAATATCCATACTACCTAAAGCAATCTATAGATTCAATGCAATCCCCATTAAAATACCAACAGCTTATTTCACAGATCTAGAACAAACTCTCCAAAAGTTCATATAGAATAAAAAAAGACCCTGAATAGCTGCAGCAATCCTGAAAAAGAAGAACAAAGTAGGTGGGATCTCAATACCAGATATCATGTTGTACTCCAAAGTCACTGTTCTCAAAATTGCCTGGTACTGGTACACGAACAGACATATAGATCAATGGAATAGAATAGGGAACCCAGAAATTGACCCAAACCACTATGCTCAATTAATACTTGACAAAGGAGGCAAGAACATACAATGGAATCAAGACAGTCCCTTCAATAAATGGTGTTGGCAAAATTGGACAGATACATGCAAAAAAAAATGAAACTAAACCACCAACTTACACCATACACAAAAATAAACTCAAAATGGATAAAGCACTTAAACAGAAGACTGGAAACCATAAAAAAATATTAGAGGAATCAACAGGCAGCAAAATCTCAGACATATGCTGAAGCAATATCTTCACTGATACAGTTCCTAGGCCAATGGAAACTAAAGAGAAAATAAACAAATGGGACTACATCAAAATAAAAAGCTTCTGTACAACAAAATCAACCATCAAGGAAACAACAAGAAAGCCCACTGCATGGGAGAACATGTTTGCAATGTTATCACTGATAAGGGTTTAATCTCCAACATTCACAGGGAACTCATTCAACTTAACAATAGGAGGATGAACAACCCCATCAGAAAAACCTCAGAGGGAAGGTAGGGGAGAGTACGGGTAAGAGATCAACCAAAGGACTTGTAGGCATGCATATAAGCCTAACCAATGGACACAGACAACAGGAGAGTGAGGGCATGAGTGGGGAGGTGGGAAGGAAATGGGGTAATAAGAACATATGTAATATCTTAACCAATAAAAAAAAACAGTTGGCAACAGATCTAAATCAATACTTTTTGAAAGAGGACATAAGGAAGGCCAACAGACATATGAAAACATGCTCAAAGTCACAAATAATCCAAGAGATGCAAATCAAAACTACAATGCAATAACATCTTACACCTGTCAGAAGAGCCATTATCAATTAATCAACAAATGACAAATGCTGGAGAGGATACAGAGAAAAAGGAACTGCTCGTGGGAATGCAGATTGATGCAGCCACTGTGGAGAACAGTATGGAGTTTCCTCTAAAAATTAAAAATGGAACTTCCCGGTAAAGCAGGTGGAGGATGATGGTGGCTGACGAGATGGAGGCAAGGGAGAGGAAGTGAGTGAGGGAACAAAAAGAGAGAGCGTGGGTATATGTGGTGGGTGTGCGATTGAGTGAGGGACAGTTGAATATCACGGGAGCAGTGGGGGCTGGCAGTCCAGGCTCTCTCGGACGGGGAGAGACTGCCCTCGCGGGTTTTACTCCCCGGACTGTGGAACTCGGGCACAGAGCCCACGCCATCTTGAAGGGAAACAGGGCCTTTCTTTGGGAACTCACCAACACCACCAGCTAGTCAGGCATTGGAGTTGCCCTGCGACCCAACAGCCACTCCAGGCAGAGTCCCGCAGACCCATGGACCCAGCATCTCCATGGAGCCTGTATACCCGAGGACCCGGGGACCTCCACCTCCAAAGTAGTGAGTGCAACCTCCCCCTCCCCAGCAATATCTGCTCAGCTGCCTCAGTGGCCACACAGGGGTCCCGGCTTGAGATCTCTCACCAGTCACCACCATGCACCTTGTGCAGCGGGCCTTAGCACTGGTTTCTTGACACTCTAGTCCCTGTGTTTGCACGTTGGGGTCACCCAGGCTGTGGCTTGAGCTGCAGTTACACACTAGGTCCCCCCCACCCACACCCACAGAAGTCCCAGGTCAACGCGTTTCCACGCACATCCCCGTTCCCACACACTTCCACCTTGGACCTTTGAGCCAGCTTGCTGACACCCTAATCCCTGCTTTGCGCTTCAGGGCCAGCCCATCTGTAGTGCCCTAGACCCTGTGTTTGTGTGTTCTGGTTGCCCTGTCTGTGGCGTACCCTACTATCTGGTTTGTGGAGCTCCCTAGTCACCAGTGTCTTCGGTGTGCCCTCGAGGCCTCCACCCAAGATAGGTTTTCAGCAGCACGTTTCTAGTGGTCCACCCATTAAACAGTGCCTGGGAGCCACTGGGAGCCACCATGGGTGTAATTTTTTAATTTTGGACACCACAGCCACACCTCTCCTGGGTGTAGGCCCCTGAAACACATCATCTAGACAGACAGGTCCTTGGTGACACTGTGTATCCCCGCTGGGCATGCGTGATCTCAATTAAGGGTGCAAAGCAGCAAAAATAGGGACACTCCTCTCTACGGCTGCCGACTCATAGACACCACAGTTGTGCTACTCAAGATCGCAGATCTACATCAAGAGAATCCAAATAGCTCAAGTAGCAAACTACAATATATTAACAAAACACAGGAGAACTGAGAGAATACACCTGTAGCACCACCCCCTGACCCCAGCCCCCACCCCCAAAAAAAAAGATTTGGGTAGTAAAACAATTAGATCTACAATTAAAACATTACAAGAAAACATGGGAAGACGTAAAAGCAATCCCCAAAGGAAAGAAAAAGAGGAATCACCAGAAACGGAGTTAGATGAAATTGAAGTGACCAGCCTTTCAGAGAAAGAATTCAGAGTAATGGTTTTAAGGATGTTTAAATGGATGGAAGACAATTACACACAACTCAATGACAATATCATACAACTCAATCAGAACTATAAGGAGCTGAATGAGAATGTCACTAACATGAAAAGAAACCAAGAGGAGATGAAGAATGACATAGCTGCAATAAGGAACACAATGGAAGGACTAAAGAGTAGACTAGAAGAGGCTGAGGACCGCATCAGTGAATTAGAAGACAAGGTAGGGAAAAATACACAAACACAGCCACAACTGGAAAAAAGACTTAAAAAAAAACAAGAAGAGAGCCTAAGAGAGCTTTGGGACAACACAAAACAAAACAACATACATTTAATTGGGATACCAGAAGGAGTGGGAGAAAACCAAGGAAGAGAAAACCTATTTGAAGAAATAATGACAGAAAATTTCCCTGATATTGCCAAGAAAAAAAATATGAAAGTCCAAGAAGTACAAAGAGTCCCAAACAAGCTGAACCCAAAAACACCAACACCAAGACACATCATAATTAAATTGGCAAACACTAACTACAAAGTAAGAATCTTAAAGGCATCCAGAAAGAGAAAGTTACCTACAAGGGATCTCCTATTAGAATAGCAACTAATTTCTCAACAGAAATACACCAGAACAGAAGGGAATGGAATGAAATATATAAAGTGATGCAAAACAAGGGTCTGAACCCAAGAATACTATACCCAGCAAAGGCTATCATTCAAAATTGAAGGTGGAATCAGGAGCTTTACAGACAAAAAATAGCTAAGAGAGTTTATCACTACCAAGCCAATAATGCAAGAAATGCTAAAGGGACTGCTGTAAAAAGAAGAAAAAAGAAAAAAAAAACACTAAGGAAAATATGACAACAAACATGAACTTGTCAATAATATTATGAAACGTAAATTGGTTAAATGCACCAATCAAAAGACATAGGGTAGCTGAATGGTTAAGAAAACAGGATGCCGAGAACGGTTTGGTTCAGTGGATAGAGTGTCGGCCTGCAGACTGAGAGGTCCTGGATTTGATTCCGGTCGGGGGCATGTACCTTGCTTGCGGGCACATCTCCACTGTGTGGTGTGTGGGAGGCGGCTGACAGATGTCTCTCTCTCATTGATGTTTCTGACTTTCCATCTCTCTCCCTTTCTCTCTGTAAAAAAATCAATGAAATATATTTGAAAAAAAAAGAAAGAAAAGAAAACAGGACCCATACATTTGCTGTCTACAAGAGACCCACCTCAGAGAAAAGGATTCACACAGACTGAGAGTGAAGGGATGGAAAAACATTTTTCAGGCAAATAGAAATGAGAAAAAAGCTGGGGTAGCAATACTTATATCTGATAAAATAGTCCTCAAAGTAAAGGCTATAACAAGAGATAAGGAAGGCCACTACATAATACTGAAAGGAGCAATTCATCAAGAAGATATAACTCTGGTAAACATATACGCACCTAATACAGGAGCTCCAAAATACATGAAAAACTCCTGGAGGATATCAAGGGAGAGATTGACAGCAATACAATCATAGTAGGGGATTTTAGTACACCACTGACATCTCTGGACAAAAAATCAGCAAAGAAACCTCAATTCTAAATAACTCACTATATCAAATAGACCTAATTGACATCTTCAGAGCATTTCACTCCAAAGCTACAGAATACACATTCTTCTCAAGTGCACATGGGACATTCTCAAAAATAGACCATATATTGGGTCATAAACAGAGTCTCCCCAAATTCAAAAAGATTGAAATCATATGAAGCATTTTCTCAGACCACAATGGCATAAGATTAGAAATAAACTACAATAAAAACATCCCAAAAAATTCAAACACTTGGAAGTTGAATAGCATGTTATTAAACAATGATTGGGTTATAAATGAGATAAAAGAGGAAATTAAAATTTTTCTGGAGACTAAAGACAATAAAAACACAACAACTCGAATACTATGGGACACAATTAAAGCAGGACTAAGAGGAAAGTTTATAGCTCTATAGGCCTACCTCAATAAACACAAGAAATAAAAGGTAATGAATAACCTAACTCAACACCTCAAAGAATTAGAAAGAGAGCAACAAGAAAAGCCCACTGTGAGCAGAAGGAAGGAAATAATAAAGATCAGAGCAGAAATAAATGACATAGAGACCAAAAAAAAATGATACAAAAATCAACAAAACAAAGAGCTGGTTCTTTGAAAGAATAAACAAGATTGATAAACCTTTAGCCAGACTCACCAAGAAGCAAAGAGAGAGGACTCAAAAAAACAAAATCAGGCATAAGAGAGGGGAAATAACTACAGACCCCACAGAAATACAAAGGATTGTTAAAAACTATTATGAACAACTCTATTCTAACAAATTTCACAACCTAGAGGAAATGGACAGATTCCTAGAAAAACACAACCTTCTGAAACTCACACAGGAAGATTAAAAAAATCTCAACACACTGATAACTAAGAAAAAAATTGAAGCAGTCATCAAAAAGCTTCCAGCATACAAAAGCCCAGGGCCAGATGGCTTCACAGGGGAGTTTTACCAAGCATTCATAGAAGAAGTAAAACCCATTCTTCTCAGACTATTCCAGAAAATTCAAGAGGAAGGAACACTTTCAAACTCCTTCTATGAAGCCAGCATCACCCTAATACTAAAACCCGATAAAGATAACATGATGAAAGAGAATTACAGACCAATATTCCTCATGAACATAGATGCCAAAATCCTCAACAAAATATTAGCAAATTGAATCCAGCAATACGTCAGAAAGATCATACACCATGACCAAGTAGGATTTATCCCAGGGATGCAAGGATGGTACTATATCTGCAACTCAATAAACGTGATACATCACATAAACAAATTGAGAGATAAAAATCACATAGTCATATGAATTGATGCCAAAAAAGCATTTGACAAAATCCAACACCCTTTCTTAATAAAAACTCTCAGCAAGGTAGGAATAGAAGGATCATACCTCAATATAATAAAAGCCATATATGATAAACCCACAGCTAACATCATACTCAATGGGCAAAAACTAAAACCATTTCCCCTAAGAACAGGAACAAGACAGGGATGCCCACTCTCATCACTTCTATTTAACATAGTGCTGGAAGTATTAGCCATTTCTATCAGACATGAAAAAGAAAAAAAAGGCATCCAAATAGGAAAATAAGAAATAAAACTGTCTTTATTTGCAGATGATATGATACTCTACATAGAAAATCCTAAACACTCCATCAAAAAATTATTAAACTTAATAAATGAATTCAGCAATGTAGCAGGATACAAAGTTAACACCAAGAAATCTTTGTCATTTCTGTATACCAACAATGAACTTACAGAAAGAAAGACTAAAACAGTAATCCCATTTACCATCGCACTAAAAAAATTAAAATATCTAAGAATAAACTAAGGAAATAAAAGACCTATACCAGAAAACTACACAACTCTAAAAAAAGAGATAGAGGAAGACATAAACAGATGGAAGAACATAGCATATTCATGGATTGGGAGAATCAATATCATCAAAATGTCCATTCTACCCAAAGCAATTTATAAATTCAACCCAATCCCCAGGAAAATATCAAAGGCATACTTCACAGACCTAGAAGGAATTTTCCAAAAATTCATTTGGAAAAAAAAAAGACCCCGAATAGCTGCAGCAATCCTTAGAGAGAAGAACAAAATAGGTGGGATCTCAATGCCAGATTTCAAGCTGTATTACAAAGCCACTGTTCTCAAAACTGCCTGGTACTGGCATAAGAACAGACACATAGATCAATGGAATAGCATAGAGAACCCAGACATCCTCAGAAACCACTATGCTCAATTAATATTTGAGAAAGGAGACATGAACATACAATGGAGTCAAGAGAGTCTCTTCAACAAATGGTGTTGGGAAAATAGGACAGAAACGTGCAAAAAAATGAAACTAGACCACCAACTTACAACATAGACAAAAATAAACTCAAAATGGATAAAGGACTTAAACATAAGAGGGGAAACCATAAAAACACTAGAGGAATTACCAGGCAGCAAAATTTCTGACATATGTGGAAGGAACTTCTTCACCAACATAGCTCCTCAGGTAATAGAAACTAAAGAAAAAATAAACAAATGGGACTACTTCAAAATAAAAAGCTTTTGCATAGCAAAGGAAACCATCAACAAAAGAACAAGGAAGCCCACTGCATGGGAGAACATATTTGCCAATTATCTCAATGATAAGGGTTTAATCTTCAACATTTACAGGGAACTCATACAACTTCACAAAAAGAAGATAAACAACCCAATCAAAAAATGGGCAACTGATCTAAATAGGCACTTCTCGAAAGAAAACAGAAGGAAGGCCAAGAGACACATGAAAACCTGCTCAAAGTCACTAATCATCAGAGAGATGCAAATCAAAACAACAATGCCTTACCATCTCACACCTGTCAAAATGGATATCATCAACAAATCAACTAACGACAAGTGTTGGCGAGGATGTGGAGAAAAAGGAACCTTCGTGCACTGCTGATGGGAATGCAGACTGGTACAGCCACTGTGGAGAACAGTATGGAGTCTCCTCAAAAAACTAAAAATGGAACTTCCATTTGAGCCAGTGATCCCACTACTAGGAATATACCCCCAAGAAACTAGAAACTCCAATCAGAAAGGATATATGCACCCCAATGTTCATAGCAGCACAATTCACCATAGCCAAGTTATGGAAACAGCCTAAGTGCCCATCAATAGATGATTGGATTAAAAAACTGTGGTACATCTACACAATGGAATTCCACGCTGTGGTAAAAAGAAGGAGCTCATACCATTTGGAACAACATGGATGGAGATGGAGAGCATTGTGATTAGTGAAATAAGCCAGGCAGAGAAAGACAAATATCACATGATCTCACTCATCTGTGGAATATAATGAATGACATAGATTGATAATCAAGATCAGATCTAGAGAATGAGAAACATTGATCAAAGCATCAAACCTCAGGGAAGGTAGGGGTTGGTGGGAATAAGGGGGAGAGATCAACAGAGGGACATTCGTACATGCGTATGAGCATAAGCATTGGTCACAGACAATGGGCAAGGTGTGGCAGAAGAGGAAATTCATACAGTGGTCTCCATAACCTTAAGAGAAATTACTTCATGAGACAAAGATTGTAAATGAAACTCTGTAACATGAAAATCATTTTGGAAGGAAATAGAGAGAAGTTTCCTTTAAACGTCATAAGGAGCAGAATTGGAAGTCAATACATTTGGCCTCTTGAGCTAAGGTAGGTAATCTGTGTTTATGCCTCCCTGAAATAGTTTATATAAAGTTACAAAAAGAAATTGTCAGCCCGTTTGAAATTGAATTGACATGGCCCAGAGCAAAGAATATCCTTACATGGTATTATCCTACAATGTCATTTAATTTTTGATTTTTCACAAAAACATATTGTACAATCACCCCAAACAAACGTACAAACTAATTCTTTATCCAATTTAAAAAGAGGACATGAAAGGAATTAATTCCTTTCAGAAGGAATTGAGGCACTGGGAAGGCACTTGAGCATTCTATACTGGCCCTCTTTCCTCTTTGGCCAAGGGGGACCCTCTTCTAACAATCCAATGGCCCTCAGCTGTAGCCTGAGCTCTCTATTCATCTTGTGGTTGAAGCCTAGTGGTAGCTGGTATAATGGATCTGTCTCTTGCCAAATGGTGTGAAGTAGGCCCTCCCTGGAGAAGGAACCTGAATTCCCCGAGATAAGTGAGTAGTTCCTGGGCCCCCGCCAGCAGGCGAGGATATCCCCAAGGCAGTTGCTGGGTTTGGAGGCCACGGGGGCATAGGCTACCATGGAGACAGAACTGAACCTCACAACAACCTGTTTGGCCCCGGAGAATGACTGGTTAGCCAGAGATGGGTAAGATTCCTCAAGGAAGGAACAACCTAAGACAGGCACAGTCGCAGAGGGCCATCAGGAGAGAACTTGGGGATCAACAGAGGTGGGGCACAGACCCTCACCCCCCCACCAACCTTGCAGGGGTCTGAAACTTCACCCCTTCTGAGAGCGGTCTCCTGCCCCCATGGCTACCTCACTTCCCATGCTCAGCACAAACCGGGACCCAGGTAATGGACAGAGACTGGGCCCAGCTCAGATCAAGACCCAGGTAACAGACCTGACCAGCAGCTGCCCTATATCTAAATTCAGCCTAGCACCAGGAATGCTCAGTGCCAACTCAATGTAAATAAACCTCTCCAATAATATATACAGGGTAATATAAGATTGTTGGTAGAGTATTATATTTGATATAAAAGAGTTATCAAGCTCACAGGTTAATTTAAATTGGCAAACTGAAATAAGCGAACACCCAAGAAAATTTAAGTGTACTGGAAAAAAAGCCGTTTCTAAAGTATTAATTAAAATTTCTATTGATAGCTCATCTCATGATAAAATTGTTTAATATGTAAGGAACAGAAAGCAGGCATATTTGTGTGCAAAATTTAAAGTTATCAAGATTGCATTAAAAATTTTTACCAAATTCTCCATCAATCAAAAAAAGGGGGGGTAGGATATTAACATGTAAGGAAAAAAATATCTGGTAATAAAATACATTTAGAAAATTTTCACTTTAGAAAATTAATTTTAATTTGTAATGCTAACAGCAAGACACCCATGAAAAACACACATGGTGTCAAAATAAGCCAAAGGAAAAGCGGGTAATCAAAAATAAGAAGGACCCAAGTCAATTTTATAGAAAAGATTCCTGTATTAACTCTTGGTAGAGAATATGTTTATATACTTTCAGAAATCAACTCCAAGACCAAGTGGACTCCTGCAACAGAGAGGAACTGACAGGTCTGCGCCAAACATGAAGGCAAGAGGAGAAACTGTCCAGAGATGGAAGACGCTGACGACGCCTTGCCATGTGAACAGTTAGCAGCTGAGCATCGCTACAGGATGCCCAGAACCAAACCAGCATCACCACTATCTATCCAGTATCCAGATACCATTGATGACATGTACACATAATGAACTGTCTGACATTGAAAGTGTGACTCAAAGCTATTGGACATTGAAATTGAGACTCAATCATTTTTCTTTAGTTCTGGTGGGTTTATTTCTAGCCTACAGGGGTAAGATGTTTTTAAAGAAAGAAACAGGGGGTAGAGGGGAGGAAGCAGATGCAGAGGAAAAGAAGCAATAAACGGACTGTCGTGCTACAGTGGGAAGGCAGGGAAAGTTGGGGAGGAGGGGGCTATAGGAGATCAACGGAAGGACTTGTATGCATGTGTGTGTAGCCAGTGGAGACAGGGCAATGGGGGAAGGGGAGGAATGGGTGAGGGCATGTACTGGGGGGGTGGGGAGGGCAATAGGGAAAAATGGAACTCCCATTTAACCCAGTGATTCCCTTTTAGGAATATATCCCAAGAAACTAGAAACACCAATCAGAAAGGATATATGCACCCCCATGTTCATAGCATCACAATTTACAGTAGCTAAGATTTGGAAACAGCCTAGGTGCCCATCAGAAGATGAATGGATTAAAAAACTATGCTACATCTACACTGTGGAATACTACACTGCGGTAAAAAAGAAGGAATTCTTACCATTTGCAGCCACCTGCATGGAACTGGAGAGCATTATGCTAAGCGAAATAAGCCAGTCTGAGAAAGATAAATATCACATTATCTCACCCATATGTGGAATAAAATGAACAACATAAAACGATGAACAAAAACATATCCAGATAGAGAGAAGCATAAATCAGACCATCAAACCTCAGAAGAAGGTAGGGGAGGGTGGGCGTAAAGGGGAGAGATCAACCAAAGGACTTCTGTGCATGCCTATAAGCCTACCCAATGGACACTGACACCAAGAGGGTGAGGGCATGATTGAGGGTATGGGGGGGGGGACAATGGGGGAATAAGGACACATATGTAATACCTTAATCAATAAAGAAAAAAATTAAATAACTCCTGTTCAATGACTCAGAACAAAATCATTGGCACAAGACAGATGGAGGAAAGATGCTGATCCTCTACAGACAGGATCAAACCACTGAGATATACAGGGAGAAGAACATGTATACTTTCCTATAAGGTTTCATCAAACCACCCTGGGATAAGGATGAAAAGAAGAATGGAGGGTAAGATTATAAAGGGCATAGTAATCTGTGGGAGAAGGTAAGACTACTGTGGAAGATTGGTAGAAAGGGGATGGTTCTAAAAAGCATGATCACAGTATAGTATTCCATGGTGTAAATATACTATGCAGCAGTGAAAAATAAGGATATCTTACCCTTTGAGACAGTATAGAGGGTACTGGAGAGTATTATGCTAAGCGAAATAAGACAGTCAGAGAAAGACAAGTATCACATGATCTCACTCATATTTGAAATCTAATGAACAAAATAAATTGATGTACAATATTGATCAAAAGACATAGAACCATGGAAGAGACTGCAAAACCTCAGAGGGAAGACAGGAGAGAGTGGGTGGAGGGGAAAAGATCAAAGAACTTTTATACAATATGCATAACCCGTGAACACAGATAATAGGGTGGGGAAAGCCTGGGTGGGTGAGGTTGGCTCGAAGAGGTCAATGGGGAGAAAGAACATATGTAATAATTTCAACAATAAAGAATTTTAAAATAAATAAATAAAAACCAGGATTAAACCACCATGGAAGGAATAGAGCAAATTTCTTAAAACAAATTTAAATTCTTTTTAACAAAGTAAAAAAAAAATATGATGTTCTGTAAGACAGAATTAAACTGGGTTTTTATAGTTAATAAAGGGCATTGATATGTATTATCTCATTTGCTTTTGTACTTCAGCCTAATGGTTGGGTCAGACATCTTCCCACAAAAGCCTCTGAAGTAATTTGCAGCTGCCCTTTATTGTTGCTAATCAACAGTGTAGCAGCTGCTCAATGTACCCTGCCCTTTTGGTATTAACCTCTGAGTATCTACTCAGGAAACATACAAACACATGAAAATTGTGGAGTAAATTGAGACAGTATCATCAAATGCTAGATGGGAAACAGTAGGAGATAACCACACAAACCTTAAAAATAAACAGAGATTTCAAGTAGTTGGAGAATAATAGTTATGTGGAGGAAGCACAACTCACAAAGGCACACGCCTATAGAATTAAAGCATCATGTCCAAGGAGGCCCAACTAGAGATGAAAAAGGACCAACTAGAAATTAAACATACACTGACTGAAATAAAAAATATTATACAGATACCTAACAGAAGACTAGAGGAAGGCAAGAATCAAGCCAAAAATTTGAAATATAAAGAAGCAGAAAACACTCAACTGAAAAAGAAAAAAGAATCCAAAAATGTGAAGATAGTGTAAGGAGCCTCTGAGACAACTTCAAGCGTATCAACATCAGAATTATGGGGGTGCCAGAAGAAGAAAGAGAGAAAGATACTGAAAACCTATTTAAAGAAATAATGACTGAAAACTTTCCACATCTGGTGAAAGAAATAGACTTACAAGTTCAGGAAGCACACAGAACTCCACATAAAAGGAATCCAAAGAGGACCACACCAAGACACATCATAATTAAAATGCCAAGAGAGAATATTAAAAGCAGCAAGAGAAAAACAGGTAATTACCTACAAGGGAGCACCCATATGATTGTCAGCTGTTTTCCCAACAGAAACTATGCAGGCCAGAAGGGAGTGGCAAGAAATATTCAATGTGATGAATAGCAAGAACCTACAACCAAGATTACTCTACACAGAAAAGCTATCATTCAGAATTGAAGGACAGATAAAGAGCTTCACAGATAAGAAAAAGCTAAAAAAGTTCAACACCAAACCAGTATTATATGAAATGCTGAAAGGTACTCTTTAAGAAGAGGAAGAAGATAAAAGGTAAAGATAAAAATTATGAACAACAAATACATATCTATCAACATGTGAATCTAAAAATTAAGTGAATTAAAAATCTGATGAACAGATTAAACTGGTGAATATAATACAATCAGGAGCATAGAAATGGAGTGGACTGACAATTTTCAGGGGAATAGGGGTGAGAGGAGTACAGGGAGAGACTGGACAAAAATCATACACCTATGGATGAGGACAATGCGTGGGGAGGTAAAGGTAGAGGGAGGGGTGGGAGCTGGGTAGAGGGAAGCTATGGGGGGGAAATAGAGGAACAATTGTAATAATCTGAAGAATAAAGATTTATTAAATAAAAATAAATAAAATAAAGAAAAATCAGTAGTTCTAACTTCCTAGGAAATAAATTTCATTTTCCATAATTCTAGTATTTTTATTTTGAGCTTACCTCCATACTATAGTCCAAGTTCTTCTGTCTTCTAGAGCACAGGTTGGAAAATTAGAGCTTGCATATGAACCCCACTCCCTAATTTTTCAGTGTGAGCTAAGAATGATTTGTACATTGTTAAATAGTTGAAAAAATCAAAAGATAACATATTTTGTGACTTATGAAAAGTTATATGAAATTCAAATTTCAGTCCATAAATAAAGTTTTGTTGGAACACAGCATGTTCATTCATTTCCATATCGTCTATCACTATTTTCCTGCTGCTGAAGCAGAGTTGAGTGTCTGAATCAAAGATCTATGGCTCTCAGAGCCTAAATTACTATCTGCCACTTTATAGAAGTTTGTTGATCACTGGTCTAGAGCACCAAATAATTTTTAATAAGACTCTGTTATATATGAATGTAATGGGAATGCTAGATATGGAAGGGTATTTAGAGACTTCACAAAAAAAAATTCTCAAAGGGATGGAGTGGACTGGTGCCAAAGTCCTCTGAGTTCACAAATGTCAAACTACTTTTCTTGGCCTTAAAGGATAAGGAATAGATTTAGCTTGTATGGAATTTCGGGGAGTCTCCAAAAAGTATAAGAGAACAGCTGGAAAAGAAGGTTGAAAACAAAGTGTGAAAGGCCTTGAATACCAAATACTTGGCCATCCTGAAAGCAATGGAAGAGCCACTATTTGGTTTTAAATTGGGATAGGGTTGAGTGACAGGGTAAAAGAAGGACTTCAGGAAGACAATTCATGCTGCCAGATATCTCCCTAGTTCTATTCCAGCTCTGGACAAGTTGCAGTGATCTGACAATTTTAGGTCATTCAGGTCACTGGGGTTCAGAAACATCTCAATATAGGTATCCTAGACTGAACACAATCTAAGTGGAACCCAGGATAGTAAAATAAATGAAATAAATATGTTGAGTCTGTTTCAAAGGATTTCTACCCAAGAGCATAAAGAGGACTCTCATCACATCTTTCTTTATCTGATTCTTACTCACTTTTAAGGATCCAACTCAACCATATCTCTCTTGAGGCTCTTGCCCTCCTCTGAACTCTTAGAGCACTTCTTTGTGTCACTCATGTGGTCCTCACTCTATCATGTCTAATAGTGAAATATTTGTTGTGTGAAAATGGCCTATTTCCCCAGACAGACTTTGAGTTCCTAGAAGAAAGAGATCCTAAGTAATATCTCCCTGTGATCCCATGGTATCTGATTGGTTGGTGAGGACATTGATTCAATGAACTAGTGGTCCCTCTGTGTGGAGAGGCCCCTATTTAGGATAAGTCAGGCACTTTGATAACTGTCTAACCTATAGCCACACATCACCTTTCTAAACTTGGTAGTCTTGGAAGTGATATACTATTCTAGCTAGTCCTTAGCTATAATGACCATGCAAATAGCAGCTAGCTCATTCTGGCTCTGAAATCATAAAGATACAGGATCCCCATCATTCTTGCCTTTATGAACTCATGGATGAATGCCCTGGTCAGGAAGAGAAAGCCCACAATATTTGTTCCAAGCATCCAGTCCCATTTTCCATGGTTTCTGTTGATCCTGGACCCAGCCTTTGTCTGGACTCAACAGATTCAAGGCAAAAATAGGCCCTTGGCTGAGAGGGCTGGCTTTCCACAAAGTGCTCTTTCCCCTAACAACCAAAGCAAATGCTGCTGGTCAGGGCCAAAAGCCAGCAACGGCTCCTGACCTCAGCTGGCCAGCATGAAGGAGGCCCAGAATCAACAATGCATGGACAGTTCTTCTATTTCATTCCTTCTCATTCCTCAAACAGCAGAATTCCCTTCAGTGAATCAAAACAATGAAATAGAAATAAAGTCAGCTCTAGACTCTAGAAAAATGTCAAAGACCTCCCATGGGCCTCAATTGTTGAGAGATTCACCTCCACTCTCCTTAGCCTCTTAATCATGCCCAAGTCCATGAGCCACCATCTGCAGTCTTTCTGTTTAAACTTATTTGCTCTTTGATACATTGGTTGTTTAAGGACATGCTGTGTGGTTTCCACCTATTTGTGTTTTGTTTTTTCAGTTTTCTTACTACAGTCAATTTCTAGTTTCATGTCATTGTTGTCATAAAAGAAGCTTGATATATTTCAATCTTCTTGAATATATTGAGACTTGTTTTGTGGCCTAATATGTGACCTATTCTGGAGAATGTTCCATGTGCACTTAAAAATGGAATTTTCAGTTTTTGAACTAAATTTTTATGCATGTCTATAAAGTCAACCTGATATAATGTGATTTTAAAGATAATTATTTCCTTATTATCTGTCAGGTTGATCTATCCCTTGATGTGAATCTAAATATTCTACTGTTATGGTACTAGAGGCCCTATGCACGAAATTCATGCAAGAGTAGGCCTTTCATCCCCTGGCTGCTGGCACCAGCTTCCCTCTGGCACCCAGGACCCAGAGCCCAGGCTTTGTCTGGAAGGACATCCAGAAGGACATCTGGTCTAATTAGCATATTATGCTTTTATTACTATAGATTACTATGAATTTCTCCTTTTATAAACATTAATGTTTTCTTTATTATTTAGGTGTTCATATGTTGAGTATATAGATATTTGTGATTATTATATCCACTTACTAGAGGCCCAGTACACAAAATTCATGCACAAGGGGGCGTGTTTCTCAGGCCAGCCTGCACTCTCTCCAATCTGGGACCCCGTGAGGGATGTCCGACTTCCCATTGGGCCTAAATGGGCAGTGGAACATCCCTCTCACAATCCAGGACTGCTGGCTCCCAACTGGTCGCCTACCTGCCTTCTTGATTGTCCCTAACCACTTCTGCCTGCCAGCCTGATCATCCCCTAACCACTCCCCTGCCAGCCCAATTGATGCCTAACTGCTCCCCTGCCAGTCTGTTTGCCCCTAACTGTCTTCCCCTGCAGGCCTGGTCAAACCTAACTGCCCTCCCCTGCAGCCCTGGTCTCTCCCAACTGCCCTCTCCTGCTGGCCATCTTGTGGCAGCCATTTTGTGTCCATATGGGGGCAGCCATCTTTGACCACCTGAGGGCAGCCATCTTGTGTGTTGGAGTGATGGTCAATTTGCATATTACTCTTTTATTAGATGGGATAGAGGCCTGGTAGACAGGTAGGGGCCAGCTGATTTGCCCTGAAGGGTGTTACGATCCGGGTGGGTGTTCCCTTGGGGTATGGGGCAGCCTGGATGAGGAGACTGTGGTGGTTTGCAGGCCAGCCATGCACCCCAGAGACCCAAGCAGAGGCTCTGGTATCTGGGATTCATTTATCTTCTATAATTGAAACTTTGTAGCTCTGAGGTGGAACCAAGCCCCCTGCTGTCCGTGGCTGCAGCCATTTTTGTTGGGATTTATTTGTCTTCTATAATTGAAACTTTGTAGCCTTGAGTGGAGGCCTAGGCTGACCAGAGTGTACTGAAAGCTTGGCTTCCTCCATTACTGGGAAAACCCAAGTCTCCTGCACACTCCATGACCACAGCCATCTTGGTTGGGTTAATTTGCATACTCATTCCTGATTGGCTGGTGGGCGTGGCTTGTGGGTGTAGCAAAGTGATGGTTAATTTGCATATTACTTTTTTATTAGATAAGATTGGATCGAGCCTTTAAAATTATGTAATGCCCTTCTTTGTCTTTTTTCTTTGTTTGAAAGTCTATTTTGTCTGATATGAATATTGCTACCCCAACTTTCTTTTTGTTGCTATATGCATGGAATATCTTTTTCCATCCCTCACTTTCTGTCTGTGTGAGTTTTCCCATTTTAAATAAGTCTCTTGTAAGCAGTATAAAGATGGATCCTGTTTTTCCTCTTCTTTCTTAGGGGAGAGGGAGGAGGAATGCAGCAATGAGCTAAGTATCCACTGTTCTTGCTGGCTCTCAGGCCAAGCTTAAAGTCAAAACAGAGTTCAACCAAGCATTTTTCTTTAATTAAGTAGCCAGCTTCCTTTCAACATAGTGGGGCAGGGTCCAGGTTTCAGACACTGGCTGAGAGGAACATGGAAAAATGAAGAAGAGGAAGGAGGAGGAAAAGGATAGTAAGAAAGGCCCGACAGAGAGAGTGGAAAGTATTTTTTACCTAACATACAAAAATATCTGGGAAAATCTTATCAGGGGTAAAACTAGAAAAGTCGGTGATTCTAGAATAATGTTTTCTTGTCAATGCACTTAGAAATCACTCTCTTATCCCAGGCTTGGGTGAGTTGGTGTTGATTTAGAAGAAACCTGGAACTAGAAGGGATTACTACCAAAAGTTAATCATCCTTAATCAGAGATATTCAACATCTGAGTCAAAGTACTGTACTAAATCAGCATCCTCTTTGATACTCAGGTTCCTTCTAATAGTAATTGCAGACATTTGACAATAATAATAAATACCAGGTACTTAGCACTAAATATATGTCTGGCAATATTCTATTCCCAAACTATGCCCCAAGACACTCCAGGGTACCGTAGCCAAATCACAGGGGTATTGTAAGATATTTTTAATTTTTGAGGGAAACAACAGAGACATCTGTAGGATGTGATATAAACTATTAAATTTTTGTACACAATTACTTAATACTAGTAAACAGAAGTGTTAAGCATTTCTTTCAGCTCAGGGGTGCTGCAAGAATGATTAGTGACACATTAAGGGCACAGAAAATTAAGAAATTTTGGGAATCTTTGCTATATGCAGTATATGAATTATCTCAGACAGTCTTCAAACCTCATGGGGTAGATATTAAATATTGTTTCCCTTTCATGGATAAAGAAACCAAAGCTTCAAGGTATCCAGCTAAGTAATGGAAAAGCAGAGGTAAGAACCTAGATGTGAATTTTGTGGAAAGAGCTGAAGCATATCCTCTTGGCTCCACATGACCCATTGCAATCCGTTGGAGGAATGCACCACAGAGCCACCATCATGCCTGGGCATGTACAGGAAGGCTTTGGCTGCTGCGTGGTCAACAATTGATTCTTCCAGTTATTTGATGACAAATCAGACCCCTTCAGGCATTGAAGGCAGAAGAGAACAAGATCAAAGAAGTCAACGAGTGTGGGGGGTGATTTGGGGGACCCTCAGGCCAGGAGCACAGATCAGCCAGCCACAGCCCAGACCAACTCCAATGCAACAGGCAAACAGTTATGTAAAGAGTCCCAGAAAGAACAAAAGAACCCACTGCCTTCCAAAGTAGGTGTGGCTGATAAGAAAGAGGAGATGCAGCTGGTGGTGCTTTAGAAAGAAGGAATAACACATGTTGGAAGAAAATGGGATCAACAACTTCAGGATGAAGGGAAAATAATTGGTAGGATACCAGAACAGCCATCACCTCTTGAACAACAATTTGAAAAGCCACTTGAAAAAAAAGGTGAAGAAGGAGAATTTTAAGTTGATAGACCAATTATTGACCAGCCTATCCAAAGCCCTGATGGCCTTGGAAAAAGTCGAGAATGAGGTAGACATGGAATGGGCCAAGGAGATGGATTTGATTCTTGTGGCAAATGTAAATGTAATAGGCAAAGTGTAAGTGATAGATCTTTCTCACATTACAGTGGCCTGAAGCATGAAGACAAATGTGGGGATAGCAGATCTCACAACTGGGGAACTGTCAAAGATGAATTAACTGACTTGGAGCAACCCAAATGTGACTGAGGAAACACTTGAAGGTGAAGAACATCCAGTTGCAGACACTAAAAATAAGGAAAACAAAATTGAAGAAGTAAAGGATGAAGGTCCAAAAGAAATGACTTTGGATGATAGAAGGCTACTCAAAATAAGGACCGGGCAAAAGTAGAAATTAATATCCAAAAACCAAATGAAGGTATTGATGGTCAGTGGAAGGAGGGATTTGTTCTTCATAAGTCAAAGGGTGAAGAGGCTTATGCTGAAGATTCAGTTATGGACCATCATTTCTGGAAGCCAACAAATGATATAATGTCTCAGATGAAGATCAATTTTGGAGACCTTGGTTGTCCAAGACATGATGGCAGGGGAAGACAAGATGGCCGTGGGCATGTGGAAATCCAAACCGAGGCAGCAGGATGCAGAAATCAAGTGCTTCTGCTCCTGAGGTAGATGACTCAGAGGCATTCCCAGGTCTGGATGACCTAGATGCCATAAGACAACCCTGGTTCCTTTGTGGACCCTACTTCTCTGAGGTTTTGCGTGCTTAAGGATCACAACTGTCTAAGAAATTTTTATAAAAGACTGTCATTCATACCATTCACACATACAATCTGAATTTTATCTGTTTTGAAAAAGAACTTTTCGAGAGAGAAAATGGCAGAGGAATAGATGGACGTGTTCCGAGCCTTGTCCTGGAGCAGATAGAATGTAATCTAAATTGAATAACATCCACCCAAATTGAAAAAGTAGGCACAGCTGGTGAAACAATTCACAGATAGAGAATAGAAAATCAGGGACCTGGTAGGGAGAGAACTGTGAGACCTCTGAGCCCAGAGGGTCAGAGGGAAACTGCACAGCACAGAGGCCAGATCCTTTGGAACAATCCTAGTGTGTGACTGAAAAAGAGGTCTGCACGACTGCTAGTGGCAGGAGATTCTAGATCAGGGTCCACAGTGATGAGAGACTGAGCCGAGAGGGACAATCTGGATGGCTGCCGAGGCCGTGCTGTGCTGGGAGGAGAGGGGCTCACAGTGGCACAGCTCTTTTTCCTCTTTTTGGTCTTTGTTTTTGTTCACTGAACCTAGTCAATAGGCCCTTTCAAGTACAGTCACTCATCTGTGGCTGAGGTGTAGATGTAGGTGCAGACTTATGGAGTCTGAAGAGAGTTTGGGGACGGGAGGAAACAGTCCAAGAGAGGTGGCCACAAATCTGGCGCCAAGTCATACCTAATGCATGGGATCTAGATAGCCATTTTCTCCTGAAGAGATAGTCCCTCCCTACAGTCTCCAGATAACCAATACAGCCACACCCATACTACACCCTGAGTGGCACAAAGGATAAAAAAACAAACAAACACCTGAGTAGTCCCTGAAAGCCCTCAGGGACTGGCCTAAAGAGAGGCCTTTAGTTCCAGCAACAGGAAATAGAAAGCCACAAGCAGTACAGAAGAGTGGGATATTAAACAAGCCAAAGGAATAACACTTCACTTTTTCATTTTTATTTTATTTTAGTATTATCTTGTTATCTCTTTTTTTCTTTTTTCCTTTTTTTGTTTCATTATTTTCTATTTCTTTTTGCATTATTTTTTTCATCATTCTAATTTATTTTATTTTTATCCTATTTTAATCAATTATTTTAAAATGTATTAATATTATTATTATTATTTTCTTCTCTTTCTTCTTACCCACTTCTCTTTCTACCTCTTCTATACTGAACTGAAGTCCTCCCCATATTCATCCAATTCTTAACCTTACTTTCTGTATATAAGACTCTGCTCCCAACCTCTTTACTGGGTATTTGGTGTTTGTATATTTTGGTTTATCTGTTTGTTCTCTGGTGTTGTTTTTCCCCCTATATATTTTTTTTCTTTTTCTTCTTTTTCTTTCTCCTCATCCATTTTTTCTCTCTTTGATATAACTTGTGCTCTCTTTTCTCTCCCTTAATTTACTTTTCTCTGGTGGTCACTTACATTGGGGTTATTGGTATCATGAGTACATTTGTATTTTGTTCCCTTTGTGTCATGTCTTGTCGAGGTGAATTTTATCCTGTTTGGCCAATGTGCTAGAGAGCAAGCCACATAACCAGACACCCGGAGAGGAGACTCCATCCATGAATGGGTCAATAACACTCCAGCCCCCAACTACAGAGGCAGGGAGAAGGTAGCAGTGAGGGAGAAAGTGTGAGTGAGTGAGGGAGCAAAAGAGGAGTGCATGGTCTTATGGTGTGTGTGTGTGTGTGTGTGTGTGTGTGTGTGTGTGTCACAGTAGGACCTTTGGGAGCAAGATAAACAGACTCATCTAACCTGGTAGCCTCTACTATTGTTGCACATAGTCCCAGAGTGGCCAGCTTTTCCACAGAGGCATTGCCTTTTTGAAGGGGAGAGCTGCTGTTACTGGGAGTCCAGCCTCACCTCCACCCAGGGTGCCCTCAGGTAACACACAGGACTCTACAGCCACCCCCTCTCCTTAAGGACCTGCTACATTGGCTGTGGTCCCACAGACACCAAGACTCCAGCCACCCCATGTGCAGGCTCCTGTGAGTCCTGAAGCATGCTCCCCTCTGATCAGCCCAATGCTTTAGTGCAGTGCACTGTGACCACATGAGCAGTATCCCCATGAGAAGAGAGCCCCAATCTGAAGAGCAACAGCTGCGCAAGCAGCCTACCCCCACCAGCCATAGGAGTCATCACTGCTACAAACAGCGCCAACCAGAAGAGCTGCCATCAACTTAGGAGAAGCCACTGCCAAGGAAAAGTGGCTGGATGAGCCATTACCTCTCAAAGAGCAGCCCCTGCATTACTTGACACCGAGATAATTCAGTGAGAACAAAAATGTGCAGACAAAGAAACCACCAAAGGAAAGAAAAAGAGGAATTGCCAGAAAAGCAGCTAAGTGAAACAGAGGCATGCAATATGTAAGAAAAAGAATTCAGACTAAGGGTCATACAGTTCATAAACTGGATGGATAAAAAAAAAACTTATGTAAAAATCAAGAAGTAATATAGAGTGATATAGCTGCAATAAAACACACCATGGAAAGTTTCAACTGTAGACTAGGAGAAGCAGAGGGCCAAATTGGTGAAACAGAAGACAGGGAATCAAAATACACCCAAACTGAACTGCAATTGGAGAAAAAAAAATTAAAAGACAGGAGGATAGCCTGAGGGAGCTTTGAGACAACATGAAACAAAGCAACATATAAGTAATAGGGGTGCCAGAATGACAGGAAGAAGAACAAGGGTTAGAAAACCTATATGAAGAAATAATGTCAGAAGACTTCCTTGATTTGGGAAAGAAAAAGGTCACACAAGCACAGAGTCCCAAAAAAGATAAACCTGAAAAGATCTACTCCAAGATGCATTGTAATTATGATTGCAAACATTCAGGGCATAGAGAGAAACTTAAAGGCTGCAAGAGAGAGACTGAAATTTATGTACAAGGGATCTCCCATTGGATCATCAAATGACTTCTGAACAGAAACACATCAGGCCAAAATGGAATGGAAGAAAATTTACAAAGTGATGCAAAGCAAGTGACTGAATTCAAGAATACTCTATCTGGCAAGGCTATGATTCAAAATTGAAGGGAAGATCAGGATCTTCACAGACAAAAAAATAAAAAGCCTAAAGGAGTTTATCACTACCAAGCCAGCAATGCAAGAAATGTTAAAGGGACTAGTGTAAAAATAAGAAATAAAAAGGGAAGGAGGAACACAGGCACAAAAAAAAATGTCTAGAAACAAGTACCTATCAATAATAACTTTAAAAGTAAATGTACTAAATGCTTGAGTCAAAAGCCATCAAGTGGCTAAATGGATAAAAATACATGACCCATATTTATATGCTGTCTACAAGAGACTCACCTCAAAACAATGGATTCACACACACTCGAAGTGAAGGGATGGAAAAATAAAGTACAGACAAATGGAAATTAAAAAACTAAATACTGAGGTAACAATACTTATATCTGACCAAATAGATCTCAAAATGAAGGCCATAACAAGAGATAAGGAAGGCCACTTCATAATACTAAAAGGATGGATACAATAAAGGACATAACCCTAATAAACATATACTCACCCAATGCAGGAGCACCCAAATACATAAAAAACTCCTGGAAATATCAATGGAGAGATAAGCAATAATACAATCATAGTAGGGCACTTTAATACCCCACTTGCATCACTGGATAAATCCTCTAGGCAAAAAACCACCAAGGAAACATCAATCCTAAGTGACTCACTAAATCAGATGGACATAATTGACATCTTCAGAACATTTCACCCCAAATCCATGGAATTTATATTCTTCTCAAGTGGACATAGGACATTTTCAAAAGTTGACCACATATTGGGTTACAGGCAAAGTCTCTCCAAATTTAAGAAGATTAAAATCATATCAAGCATCATCTCAGATCATAATGGCATAAAACTGGAAATCAACTATAATAAAAGCAATCAAAAATTCAAACACTTAGAAGTAGAATAACATGATATTAAACAAAGATTGAATTATCAAAGAGATCAAAGAAGAAATTAAAAACATCCTGTAAACCAATGAAAATAAAAACATAACAATCTAAAATCTATGGGACACAATGAAAGCAGTCCAGAGAAGGAAGTTTATAGCTCTACAGGCCTACCTCAAAAAAAAAAAAGATAAAAGTGGTAATAAATTGTCTAATTCTACAAAGAATTAGAAAGAGAGCAACAAGAAAAGCTCAGACTGAGCAGTAGGAAGGAGATAATAAAGATCAGAGCAGAAATGAATGACATAGAAACAAAAAAAAATCAATGAAACCAAGAGCTGGTTCTTCAAAAGGATAAACAAGATTGATGAACTTCTAACCAGACTCACCAAGAAGCAAAGAGAGAAGATTCAAATTAACAAAATCAGAAATAAAAGAGGCAAAATAACAACAGATTCCACAGAAATACAAAAGATTGTTAAAAACTACTATGGACAACTCCATTCTAACAAACTAGAAAACCTGGAGAAAAAGGACATATTGCTAGAAAACTACAAGCTCCCAAAACTCAATCAGGAAGATTCTAAAAATCTCAATAAGCCAATAACTATGGAAGAAATTGAAGCAGTCTTCCAAAATCTTCCAGCAAACCAAAGCCCAGTACCAGACAGCATTATAGGTGAGTTTTACCAAACACTCAAGGAAAAACTAAAACCTATTCTCCTCAGATTATTCAAAAAAAAAAAATCAAGAGGAAGAAATATGTCCAAGCTCATTCTATGAAGCCAGCATAACGCTAATACCAAAACCAGATAAAGACAACACAATGAAAGAGAATCACAGGCCAATATACCTCATGAACATAGATGCCAAAATCCTCAACAAAATTGTAGCAAATCAGATCCAGCATTACATCAGAAAGATCATACACCATGACCAAGTGGGATTTATATTAGGGATGCAAGGATGGTACAATATCCACAAATCAGTAAACGTGATGCATCACATAAACAAACTGAGAGATACGATTCAAATAGACATAGCAATTGATGCAGAAAAAGCATTTGACAAAATCCAATACCCTTTCTTGATAAAAACCCTCAGCAAAATGGGAATAGAGAGATCATACCTCAACATAATAAAAGCCTTATAGGACAAACCTACAGCCAACATCATACTCAATGGGGAAAAATGAAAACCATTTCACCTAAGAACAAAAATGAGATAGGGATGGCTTCTTTAACCACAACTGTTCAATATAGCTCTGGACGTGCTAGCCATAGCAATTAGACAATAAGAAGAAATAAAAGGTATCCAAATTGGAAAAGAAGATGTAAAACTGTCATTATTCACAGATGACATGAAACTGTACATAGAAAACCCTAATGACTTCATAAAAAAATAACTAGACTTAGTAAATGAATTTGGCAATGTAGCTGGACACAAAATTAATGCCAAGAAATATATGGCATTTCTATGCACCAATAGTGAACTTACAGAAAGAGAAACTAAAAAAAATTCCATTTTCCATCGAACCAAAAAAATTAAGATACCTTGAAATAAACTTAACTAAGGAGATAAAAGAAAACTAGAGGGCACTGAAAATAGAGACACAGGAAAATATAAACAGATATCAGAACATATTGTGTTCATGGATTGGTAGAATCAACATCATTAAAATGTCTATACTACCAAAAGCAATCTATAGATTCAATGCACTCCCCATTAAAATAACCACGGCATATTTTACAGACCTAGAAGAACTCTCCAAAAATTCATCTGGAATGAAAAAAGACCCTGAATAGCTACACTAATCCTGAGAAAGAACAACAAAGTAGGAGGGTTCTCAATACCAGATACCAAGCTGTATTATAAGCCACTGTTCTCAAAACTGCCTGGTACTGGCACAAGAACAGACATATAGATCAATGGAATAGATTAGAGAACCTAGAAATCAACCCAAAACACTATGCTCAATTAATAGTTGACAAAGGAAGTATGAACATACAATGGATTCAAGACAGTCTCTTCAGTAAATGGTATTGGGAAAAATGGACAGATACATGCACAAAAAAAATGAACCTAGACCACCAACTTACACCTTGCACAAAAATAAACTCAAAATGGAAAAAGAACCTAAACAGAAGACTGGAAACCATAAAAATATTAGAGTAATCCACAGGCAGCAAAATCTCAGACATATGCTGAAGCAATTTCTTCACTAATACAGCTCCTAGGGCAATGGAAACTAAAGAGAAATTTTGACTCCATCAAAATAAAAAGGTTTTGTACAGCAAAAGAAACCATCAACAAAACAACAAAAAAGTCCACTGCATTAGAGAACATATTTGCCAATGTTATCACTGATAAATGTTTTTTTTTGAACTGCAAAAAGGGTAATGGTTTTATTTATTATGTTTGTAAAAATAAATACAGGCGAGGAATCCAAGATGGTGGCATAAGTAAACACCTACACTGCTGCCTCGCACAACAATTTCAAAACTACAACTAAAAGACAGAATGGACATCATCCAGAACCACAGGAAAGCTGGCTGAGTGGAAGATCTACAACTAGAGGGAAAGAGAGGGGCTCACGGAGACCCAGAGGAGCTGCAAAAAGCTGAGGTACGACACACATGGGGAGAGAGCAGGTGTCAGAGTACCTGGCTGGCTTTCTCTGGCGGGAGGGAGACGAAGACTCCCAACGGCATTGAACCCCTTATCCTACGACACTAAACCCCAGATTCAGCCGAAACTCATACGGGGGGAGTTTGGACTGTGAAAAGGGAGAAGTGCACGGAAATTTAGGGGAGTCGCAAAAGATCAAAGGCCTGGTGGCGCGCACGGCACTGCGTGCAGGACAGACTGCTGATTGTGCCCCTGGCTTTCGCTAGTGGGCGGGAGACAGACCCTCCCAATTGTGCCACTTCTAACTTCACTAAGCCCCTGTTTCAGACGAAACCCTGGAGACCTAGACTCGTGTGGTCCTGGTGTGCAGGGGAGCCAGAAAGGCAGTGGTTAGAGGCACTGTGGGCATGCGCACAAGGACTGCTCCAGCCATTACCCAGTCACCTGAGACTCAGGGGCCATGGAGGGCGGGGCCGACTGGAAGGCAAAGCGGTCCCTTAAGCCCTGAGACTCCACTCATCCCAAGCTCAACAGCGAGGCTTCTGCGGCTTTGCACGTCTGGTATCATAAGGCTGAATCCAACACAGAAGTTTCCCCGGCATAGTGAAAATGCTGAGACAAGGGAAGGGATTACAAACAAAAGAAATGGAGGAAAAAAAAAACGACTGGATATAGAGTTCAAAACCACGCTTATAAGGTTTTGCAAGAATATGCTAGAAAAGTTGGATAAATTTAGTGAGACCCAAGAGGAGATGAAAAAGGACCAACTAGAGATGCAAAAGATTCAACCAGAGATGGAAAAGGTCCAACTAAAGATGAAAAAATACCAACTAGAAATTAAACATACACTGAATGAAATAAAAACTATTATACAGAGTCCTAACAGCAGACTAGAGAAAGGCAAGGATCAAG
>JAAGEH010000029.1:23523621-23539583 GCA_011751065.1 Lasiurus cinereus | reverse complement strand
GGAAAAGCAAGAAGAGAAAAGAATCCAAAAATGTGAAGATAATGTAAAGAGCCTCTAGGACAGCTTCAAGCGTACCAACACCAGAATTGTGGGGGTGCCAGAAGAAGAGAGAGAACAAGATACTGAAAACCTATTTAAAGAAATAATGACTGAAAACTTCCCACATCTGGTAAAAGAAATAGACTTACAAGTCCAGGAAGCACACAGAACCCCAAATAAAAGGAATCCAAAGAGGACCACACCAAGACACATCATAATTAAAATACCAAGAGCAAAAGACAAAGAGAGAATATTAAAACCAGCAAGAGAAAAACAGTTCATTACCTACAAGGGAGCACCCATACGACTGTCAGCTGATTTCTCAACAGAAACGATGCAGGCCAGACGGGAGTGGCAAGAAATATTCAACGTGATGAACAGCAAGAACCTACAACCAAGAATAATGTATCCAGCAAAGCTATCATTCAGAATTGAAGGGCAGATAAAGAGCTTCACAGAGAATAAAAAGCTAAAGGAGTTCATCAACTCCAAACCAGTATTATATGAAATGCTGAAAGGTACTCTTTTAGAAGAGGAAGAAGAAAAAGGTAAAAGACAAAAAATTATGAACAACAAATACACATCTGTCAACAAGTGAATCTAAAAATTAAGTGAATTAAAAATCTGATCAACAGAATAAACTGGTGAATATAATAGAATCAGGAGCACAGAAAGGGAGTAGACTGATAATTCTCAGGAGGACAAAAATCATAAAGCATCAAACAGACTGTGAAACTACAGCAGAAAGATTAAAGTTAGGTGAGGGAGATAAGTGATCAATCAAAGACTTGTATGCATGCATATAAGCATAACCAATGATCACAGACATTGGTTATGCCTGGGAGGGAGGTGGGGCAATGGGGAGATATGTATAAAAAATTAATAAAAATTAAAAAATAAATAAAAAAATAAAAATAAATACAAAATGGCTACAGTAATAAGGTAATTATATTTCTAAAAATTAAAAACTTCAAAACCCTAATGCTTCAATGTACTTTGACATGAGTATTTACAAATTTTCAGCTATCTCTAGGCACTGCTATTATAAGATTCTGAAAGCTAAAAATCACCACTATAACATACTTTTTAATTTACTAGTCAAAATACACCAAAAAAAGAAAAGATTTTTAATGTAACAATGGATTGCCTAATTCACATACTAAATTGCTCTATACAGGGAGATTTCACAATCCAGGCGTCATAGCCATGCTGCTGTAAGTAGGATTTCAACAAAGTTTTAGCTTCTTGATAGGGTCCAGACAAACACTTAGCTGCATGATATGTACTAGCTTCAAGTACATCCTCTTTCTTAGCTTCACCAGCAAGCAGGTTAAATCGAGTTAGCATTGCAGCCTTACACAGCCGACTTGCCATCGACACACCACTTTTAAATGGAGAACTTTCAGTGATCTTCCCACTTTGGCCATTCACAATCTCCAGTGAAATGTCCCCTTGTGCCCAGTTCAGACTCAAGGACCTATAGTCCATATCCGTTTGAAGCTGAAATGCAGAGGGCACTAAACTAATGTGAGGTCGGTTAACCAAGTAAAACATGGGAAGTTTTGAAGTGAGTGCATCGTCAACACGTTGTTTGATAGCAATTTCTAAGCCTCTAGTATCACTGCAATTCCCATCACCGACAACTATGCCACTGATATAAACTGGCTGTATGAAGTGACTCAGCAGTGCCCCCTGTACACCAAGCACTTCCCATTTCATCAGTTTGTCACTTGAGGACATACTGCTCACTCTATTGGCAACATCTGCAGGACAGTAGACAGTCAGATAAATTTTGCCTTCAACAGCAACATGGAGACTCAGTTCTTCATTGGCTTCAAATGCAGATAATGAATGTGGATTAAGACGTAACTGTGACTTAATCTGGGTTGACCCTTTAGGCAATTGGTTCATATAGAGGTAAACTTTGATATTCTGATTGACAGTGAGTAAATTCGAAGCTGGTTCTGTACAAAAAGTTGATTTTTCCATCATAACAGGATTTTTGCTGTAGAAGAGTAGAAGTTGTCTATAAAAGTACCTAAGGAGAGATCTTCTTGCCGTAACAACAGCATGTGTGTCATGCAACACTCTTCCATCTGGCTTAATGCACTGGCTGTAGTTATACTCGCCTGTGCCGAGAGCCACAACTTCATACCGTCCAGCTCTTTCGATTACAAAGGCAGCCAATGAATTGCTACATTTCACATATTCTGAATGACTAGAAATTAGTTGATTAAACGTTTAACAATATGAGAAATCTTCGCATATTGCATGTGTCTCCTTTCATAATGCACCTTTGAAATGTATGCTGGTTCAGGTGAAGCAGCAGGTTCTGCAGGGATAGGAGGAGGACCTGATATTTCAAAATTTCTTGGCTCAGGTTCATCCAGCTGTAGAAGTTCATCAAGAGCTAATTTTGCTGCATTGGATCTAGACTCCTTTTTATTTTGTCCTAGTTCAGTCTTGTACTGGATACCATCCACCACAGCACAAAAAGCAAAATATGGTCCCAAAACGTTACCTGTTGTTACTGTTTCCTTAAGGTCAAGTTGAACCCGCTGCATTTGTGCAAACTGGTGCAAGGCTGACACAGGGTTGATCTCTCCACGTTTGTATTTCATTATAAACTCCTTAGGTTTTTGTTTTTTTTTTTTGAGGAAGGACAGGATTTGAAATAGATGAAAGACCTTTGGAAAGCAATGGTTCTGGAAAGTTACCCGTCACTGGGGTGACCTTGGATGCCATGCGGGACAGGCTGTCACTTTCCGAGGACTGCGCTGCGGGTGTGGTGACCATCTGGGTGGGTGGCTGAACCGGCAGGTTCTTCTTCAGCATCTGAGCAAAGCTAGGGACCTGGGAGCTCTTCTGAAACTAGCCATTATCGGAGGCTATTTTCTCACCGAAGTCGTCCTTCCGGCCCTGCCGGCCCAACCCCGCCGGCGGGCAGTTGAGGCCGGGCTGCAGGCCCCTAGGCTCCCCCACTGACGCCATAGCTGCTCCACCAGGCCTCAACTTCTTCCTGAGGACACTGTGCGTGAAAGCCTGCGGCCAGCGCTGCAGTTTTCAAAAGCTGTCTCCAGGTGTGGGGCCCCGAGGCCCTGATGAAGCCCCTTCCCCGCCCTGTCCTATCGCCAACCGTCTAAGCACCTCTGCCACGCCCTGATAAAGGTTTAATCTCCAATATTTACAGGGAACTCATACAACTTAACAAAAGGAAGGTAAACAGCCCAATCAAAAAATGGGTTATGGAAGTAAATTGATACTTTTTGAAGGAAGACATAAAGAAGGCCAAGAGATATATGAAAACATGCTCGAGAATCCAAGATGGCGGCATAGGTAAACACCTATACTGCTGCCTCGCACAACAATTTCAAAACTACAACTAAAAGACAGAACGGACATCATCCAGAACCACAGGAAAGCTGGCTGAGTGGAAGTTCTACAGCTAGAGGGAAAGAGAGGGGCTCACAGAGACACAGAGGAGCTGCAAAAAGCTGAGGTACGGAGACGCGCGCTGAGAGAGCGGGTGCCGGAGTACCTGGCTGGCTTTCTCTGGCGGGAGGGAGACGGAGACTCCCAAAGGCATTGAACCCCTTATCTTACGACACTAAACCCCAGATCCAGCCGAGACTCATACGGGGGGAGTTTGGACTGTGAAAAGGGAGAAGTGCACAGAAATTTAGGGAGTCACAAAGGATCGGAGGTCTGGTCGCGCACGGCACCACGCGGAGGACGGATTGCTGATTGTGCCGCTGGCTTTCGCGAGTGGGCGGGAGACAGACCCTCCCAACTGTGCCACTTCTGAGTCCACTGGGCCCCTGTTTTGGGCGAAACCCGGGGGACCTAGACTCGTGTGGTCCTGGTTCGCAGGGGAGCCGGAAAGGCAGCGGTTGGAGGCGCTGCGGGTGCGCGCGCGCACAAGGACCGCTTCAGCCATTACCCAGTCACGTGAGACTCAGGGGCCGTGGAGGGCGGGGCCGACTAGAAGGCAAGGCGGTCCCTTAAGCCCTGAGACTCCACCCTCCCAAGCTCAGCAGAGGCTTCTGCGGCTGATTCCAGCACAGAAGTTTCCCCGGCACAGTGAAAATGCCGAGACAAGGGAAGGGATTACAAGCAAAAGAAATGGAGGAAAAAAAAAGACTGGATATAGAGTTCAAAACCACGCTTATAAGGTTTTGCAAGAATATGCTAGAAAAGATGGATAAATTTAGTGAGACCCAAGAGAAGATAATAAATACACTGACTGAAATGAAAACTATTATGCAGAGTACTAACAGCAGACTAGAGAAAGGCAAGGATCAAGTCAAAAATTTGAAATATAAAGAAGCAGAAAACATTCAACTGGAAAAGCAAGAAGAGAAAAGAATCCAAAAATGTGAATATAATGTAAGGAGCCTCTGGGACAGCTTCAAGCGTACCAACATCAGAATTGTGGGGGTGCCAGAAGAAGAGAGAGAGCAAGATACTGAAAACCTGTTTAAAGAAATAATGACTGAAAACTTCCCACATCTGGTAAAAGAAATAGACTTACAAGTCGAGGAAGCACACAGAACCCCAAAGAAAAGGAACCCAAAGAGGACTACACCAAGACACATCATAATTAAAATGCCAAGAGCAAAAGAGAAAGAGAGAATATTAAAAGCAGCAAGAGAAAAACAGTTTATTACCTACAAGGGAGCACCCATACGACTGTCAGCTGATTTCTCAACAGAAACGATGCAGGCCAGACGGGAGTGGCAAGAAATATTCAACGTGATGAACAACAAGAACCTACAACCAAGAATAATCTATCCAGCAAAGCTATCATTCAGAATTGAAGGGCAGATAAAGACCTTCACAGAGAAGAAAAAGCTAAAGGAGTTCATCAACTCCAAACCAGTATTATATGAAATGCTGAAAGGTACCCTTTTAGAAGAGGAAGAAGAAAAAGGTAAAAGACAAAAAATTATGAACAACAAATACACATCTGTCAACAAGTGAATCTAAAAATTAAGTGAATTAAAAATCTGATCAACAGAATAAACTGGTGAATATAATAGAATCAGGAGCACAGAAAGGGAGTAGACTGATAATTCTCAGGAGGACAAAAATCATAAAGCATCAAACAGACTGTGAAATTATAGCAGAAAGATTAAAGTTAGGTGAGGTAAATAAGTGATCAATCAAAGGACTTGTATGCATGCTTATAAACATAACCAATGATCACAGACACTGGGGGGTCGGGGTACGCCTGGGAGGGAGGGGGGGCAATGGGGAGATATGTATAAAAAATTAATAAAAATTAATTTAAAAAAAAAGAAAGAAAACATGCTCAACATCACTAATCATCTGAGATATGCAAATCAAAACAACAATGTGGTATCATTTCAGACCTGTTGGAATGGCTGTCATCAACAAATGAACAAATGACAAGTGCTGACAAGGATGTGGAAGAAAAGGAACCCTCATGCACTACTGGTCCAAATGGAGAACAGTGTGGAGTTTCCTCAAAAAAACTAAAAAGGAAACTCCCATTTGATCCAGTAATCTTACTTTTAGGGGTATATCCCAAGAAACCAGAAACACCAATCAGACAGGATATATGCACCCCCATGTTCATATCAGCACAATTTATATAGCTGAAATTTGGAAACAGCCTAAGTGCCCATCAGCAAATGAGTGGATTAAAAAAACTGTGATACTTCTACACTATGGAATATTACACTGAGGTTAAAAAAAAAAGGAATTCTTACCATTTGTAACAGCATGTATGGAACTGGAGAGCATTATGCTAAACGAAGTAAGTCAGTCAGAGAAAGATAAATATCACATGATCTCACTCATTTGTGGAATGTAATGAACAACATAAACTGATGTTCAAAAACAGATCCAGTGGGAAAGAAGCATCAATTAGACCATCAAACCTCTGAGGGAAGGTAGGGGAGGGTGGGCATAAGGGGGAGAGATTAACCAAAGGACTTGTATGCATGCATATAAGCCTAACCAATGGACACAGACACCAGGGGGTGAGAGAATGAGTGGGAGTGTGGGGAAGCAATGGGGGGATAAGGACACTTATGTAATACCTTAATCAATAAATAAAAAATAAAAAATGGTGTGTTGTCTTGATAGTGTAGAGAATAAATTTTCAACATGCAGCTTCCAACTCATTGTCCAAGATAGATGCCATAGAATAGATCCTACTATCGCATCCAGTTCCAGTCAGGAGGAAGAAGAAAAAGTGAAGTAAAAGACAACCCAGAATTTTTGTATAATATCAGGTAGTTCCATTGGACAGAACCTAGTCATATGGTCACACCTACCTGCTAGGGAAACTTAGAACTATAATCTTTATTTGGGAAGGTTGTGTCCAGTTAATTTCTAGTACTATGGTATAGAGGAAGAAAGAACCAATACTGAACAATTAGCAGCTATATCTCACAAAGCAAAGAAAGTAAAAAACTCATGCATACTTTACAAGCAGTCTACAGCCTGACTGTTCTACTACCTGTCCTGTAACATACATATGTCTGTGAGGAACAGCCTCTCTCCCCAGAAAATTATAAGCACAATATAATTAGATAGTGTTTTTCAGAATTCGGAAACATATACCATTAAGTCCTAACTCCATGTGATCTTTAACAAGTGACACAATGTCTTTGAGACTGTTTCCTTATCTAATGAATAGGATAGTTCTAAGTTTAAAATACAGTAGAAGATGTAAAAGTGATCTGTTAACTGCAATGCCTTACAAAATTGAGAGCATTAGTATAATGATACAAAATCTCAGTCTGATCCTCACAATTATGTTCTGAGGGAGGCAGCCCCAACCTATCCTCCGCAGATGCTCCATGAATAGAGTTCAAATTCAGTATTTTGATCATATGAGCTTTTTGCTATATTGGCCTCCATTACCTAATTTATCAATTCAGAGAAGGGTAATGATGTAGCAGGCAAAGGGAAGAGCATATGCACAGACTAGAGCCAGAATCTTCAAAGACATGAATAATTTTAAAGTTATTAAATAATAGAATGCAAGAAAAGAAGGGGAAAAGATAGAGGTAGTGAAGAGTTATGCATTACAGATCATATAGACCTATGTAGACTAGATTTAAAAGCTTGCTCTTTATCCTAAAAGCCACTGGAAAGGATTTTAAAAACTCTTCATAAGGAAAGTGTCATCACCAGCTTACCATATTAGAAACACTAATCTAACAGCTATGTGGAAGGTAGGCTAGCTGGAGGATAGACTGGAGAACTTAGGCTACAGTGATAATAATGATGATAGAGAAAAATAGGCTGATCAAGAAAGAGGAAAGGAAGAAAATAATCCAGATTTTTCAATTGATTGAAAATGAAAAGAAAGGAGTCAAGAATGCTTGCTGCATAATATTTTTTCCTTTTCTCAGCCTGGCACTATTACTTATAACTAGAGGCCCTTGTCCATCATTTCACTTTGTTGAGTCAAATCTGTTTCTTTTTGTGACAAATTAATATAATAATCCCTGATATACTTGCCTCCACCTTATTAGGGAAACTCAAATTAATGACTGTGAATGTTCTTTGTAAGGTACAAAAGACTATTAAACAGGAGGCCAGAGGATAACCCAGCGATTTAGGGGCTTAATCACAAGGAACAACAGCCTGTAATTATTGGAATGGAGAGTAGGCTCACTGACAATTCAAGTATGGGATCAACAGATGGTAAGATGCCTAGTCCAGTCAGATGTTCCCAGATTTTCTTTCCTTTTTCTAAATGCTCCATATAACAAGAACTCTTGTAAAGAAAGAGTCCTTATTTTCCTCTCAAGAGGTTATGAGCTCTAAGGTCTGTAGCAGAGCTGGGCTGCCTCCAAATCATCCATATTTTTATTTAGGCCTTGTTTTGAGCAATGCAAGTCTATTAATCTGCCTAGTGGCTACCATATTGGGCAGAACATATCTGGATCTTAGGAAGCCAGTAAGTTAGAGATAGGAGCAGTAGAGCACAGGTAAAACCAAGAGAGCTCTGTTGCCAGGGAGAGATTCCTTGTTCTCTGCCTTCTCTGACACCTCCTCCCAGATATATGCAACCCAAGTATCACCCTGATCTATAGGATATAAGAGGCTTAAAGATATAAAAGCTAAGTTAAGGGTCTGATCATCAAGGAAGCCAATGAAGGCAGTTTTTGGAGTAGCACTAGTATCAGTCTGGCATATAATGGTAAAAAACAATAAAACTTTTATTTGGCACTCCAACTTCCTAGAACCCATGTCTCACCCATCTTGTTTCCCATTTTTACAGGACTTTGCTTTCAACTATCAGTATCGCCTTGATAAAATCTTATGGTGTTCCCTGGCTAGGTGGCTCAGTTGGTTGGAGTGTCATCATCCATACACCAAAAGGTGGTAGAATCCATTCCAGGTCAGGGCATATACCTAGATTGTGGGTTTGTTCTGTGGTCAGGGCACATACAGGAAGCAACTGTTCTCTCTCTCTCTCATCTCTCTTTCTCCCTTTCCTCCTCTCTCTAAACATCAGTAAAAGCATATCCTTGGGTGAGGATTAAAAGTATTTTAAATATATTATGGTATCTCCACTTTCATATTGGATTATATTACTCTTTATAACACCATTCTTCCATTGTCTTATGACTATCTAAATCCTGAGAGACTTTTCCATACCCTGCCATTATATTAACATCATGGGACAGTGGGGAAAGGAAAGAAGAACAACTATTTTGGTTCCGTGAGTCTAGAGGAGATAAAATTTTCTAGTGTTCCTTAATTTCCCTCAGCATATTCATCAATGGCCCCCATACCTTGTTCTTATTCCGTATATGTGATCATCAGGTATTACTAGCTCCACTTTAAACAGAGAGAGGTGATGACTAACTTGCATAAAGCCACAATGCAAGTTGATGACTGAGCCAAAATCTAAATTCAGATCTCCTGCTCTCCAGCCAACTAGAGCTTCTATCCAAAAGAACATGTTTCCTCCTCAGAAGATGACTTCTTCCTATTGGAAGCCAGTCAGTTAAAGAAATGCAACCAGCTGCAACCAGGGATCCACCCAGCAGGGGCTTGTTCCATCAAATCTTTACCTAACCCATAACCCCAACCCTAGAGACCCAATTTCAGCTTGAAAAATGCAAGCACTAGCCACGCTTGGTGAAGGGTGTACAGAATCTGGTCCCCTCCTCCTTTTCCCATCCAGATCCCTGGAGCTTGAGTCTTGGAAAAGCCATGCTCTACAGAAAAGGGGCCGCCCCATGACAGATGTAATCAGGTTATTCCAGAGAACATTTAGATGGCAGGAATATTTTCCAGTTGAAATCAATCCAATTCCCTGTGCATTTGAGTCTCAGGAACATTCATGATGAAAATCTAGACAGCATGACATTGAATGAACTATGAAAGCTAGACTGATGCAACTCTAGTTATTGTTGCCTTTGGCTCACACTGAGGACCCAGTCAGAGTTCTGGAAAGTTCTGGCCAAAGCAGCTTTAGTGAAAGAGCTTGTGCCATCCATATTTAAAGGTTGTCTATGTGTAGTGGTGACTTGGTCTCTCAGTCAACAGGCTTTTTGTATTGTTCAAGGAAGATCTGGGGCTGTGAGTTTCACTCCTTGTGGCATCTAAAACAAAGGGAGCTCCTTGGCTGTGCCTTTGTTCCAGCAACCCAGGATAAGGAGAGAGAGTAGCAAAAAGGAAACCTGGCAATCAGCAAGCAAAGGTGGCACATTCTCAGCCAGAATATCATTTGTATCACACAGGGAGGAGGTACAAGGCTATAAGTGGGTGCAGACAGTCATACAGCCAACAATTTTCCCACCTAGGTTTTTTAGTACATGCAAGGCAGACAGTGTAGTATTGAGGGAGAGTCCCTAATCTGTAATGAAGAGAGATTTGGTTTCCTGGCTTTCTGTATCTTTCTACACCCCAGCCTGGGCCCTGTATGAGATCATGGAGAGTTTTCAGTATGCTCTAAGGTTTGAGAGGTTTTCTTAGTAGCATAAAAATGAGCATCACAACCCACATAACACATTTGGAAGAATGGAATATCGCCTTAAAGGCAGAAGAGTTGGGCTGTGCCATTCCTGGCTGCATAAAAAGTCACTTCCTCAACTCTGATCTTCAGTTTCACCCCATTAATTTATAAGTATAATAAGTCCTGCTCACCTCACAAAGCTCTTATGAGAACTAAATGAGATAATGGGTATGAGTGAGTTTTAGAAGTTGTAAACTATGAAGCTTGTAGCTAGTCTCTAGAGCTGACCTGTTCATGCAACTGGCACCATGACACATTCAGGTAGCCTTTCTGGGTCTGGGACTTTGAGAGAGGAATTAAAGGAAAAGCAAAGTACCCCCTAAACTCTGGATCCCTGGCTCATAATACATATAAATCTGAACACAACATAAAATCAGAGAGCAGCACTGAGTTTAGCAAAGGTTGATCAGAGTGTAGGGAGACCTCACAGTGTTATGTTCCAGAACTAGGAAACCTCCAGCTTTCAAACATCCCCATAACTAATGGCTAAAATCCCATAAGAAAAGCTGGGAGGTTTGGGCAGCTAAATCATTTTTTTCCATTAAAAATCCAAATGTACCTATGGCATGGGAATGGGGGCAGGTCTGTGGCATTCTCATCCTACCTACATTTAGGGCTACTTCTTAGTTGCTTTGCTCCCTAAAAGTACTCTTGCACTCCAATTCACCATGTACTGCTGCACTAAAACATTTGAGTAACATTTATAAATTATAAGTGATGTCACACCACAGCTCCAGAACCTTCAACAGTATTCCATTACTTATAGGAGAAAATTCAAAAGATTTAGCTTGGTACTCTAAGTTCTCTTTAATCTTTCTCTAGTCTCCCAGATGTACCTCAAACACATAATTTTTAAACTATTTTAGCCAAACTGTTCCATTCTAGAAACTTCAAACAAAATACATATTAGAAGGAAAACACTGTACTAGAAGTCAGAAGACCTGGGTTCCAGTCACATTAACATTCTGGGTCACCTTATATAAATCATTTATTCATCCAGAATATTTGTAGTGTTTAGATCACTTAGAAATTATATTAAAATCAATTTGTTACTAAATTAAAGTATAATTTTTATATTTTAGACAGAGTCTAGTTCCTCATACTATTCATATTACTTTTCTAAAAGTATATTTTCCAGAATGGGAAGTAAATGTCTAGTGTTACAACCAGCACACAGGAATCACCAAGAACCATGGGAATACATAAGAATCATTCCAGTTTTAATGTTATAACAAGCTTAGGTCATGTGATTTTTTTCTCTTTGTGTCTCTTTTTCATATACAGCCCTTATAATGTCATCCCACCTTCCTGGAAAGTGTTTAAATGCTTTCCATCCTTCAGACCTCACTATTAGTAATACTAGGCATCCTTTCCAATGCTGCAGTCTCCTGTCCATAGTGAGCTTTCCCCTACACAAATCTCTAATACTGGTGGCACCACTATTATCTAGCTCTTCAAAATAGTAATCTTGTGATTTTTTTTCTCCATCAACCATCTGAAAGAGCTTGCCTTACCTAAATTATCTGCACAGTGTATAAATTCCTGAGGGTATCTCTCTCTTACTGGCCCTGAGAAAAACTCCATAGGAGAGAAGGGGTGGGGTAACCAGGTCCTGGTTTGGGGGATGAAACTGGCTGTTGAAGTACGGCTTGAAGTCAACTGAAGCATCATTATCATTATTATTGTCACTACTATTATCCCCAAAATATGTAGAACACAATTTAAAATGTATAAAGAACAAAGCTGGAAAGGCCTTGGTTCTTCTTGCCTGGAAGGCTTCCTAACACATACATTTCTGTGTCCCACCCCTAAAGTGTCTGATTTGCTAGCTCTGAAATGAAACTTGAGATTTGGCATTTCTAACAAGTTCCCAGGTGACACTGCTATTGCTCATCCAGGGATCACACTTTGAGAACCATTGACCTGGTTCAATCCCACCACTTAACAAATGAGGGAAATAGGCCCAGAGCAAGGAAGAGACTTGTCCAAGGTTACCTCACAAATAATTGACTAAGTTTGGCTCCTGATTCCTAAGTCAGAGTTATTTTTTTATTACTATAGCTAAACATCCTTCCAGTCTTTTCTCTTCCCAAAGGGTGCAATGAGTATGAAATAAATGCTGTCTGGAAAAGCCCTTTGGATTCTCCAAAGCTAAAATGCTCATGACCAGGTGGCAGTGTTATTTCTCTGCAGAGACATATGATCCCAATAAGGCCTCTCTTTATCTCTGCCAGGACTCTGATGTTTAGATGATCCCTTTTGCCCCCACCCTGTTCCAGCTGTGTCTGGAACAAATAGTCACCCATCTTGGACTTTAGTCAGCTTGGGCCACTATTACTAACTGTGCCTTCCCTGAGACTATATGCACATGGAATGGTCCATCTCAGACAAGGGGGTTGTGAGGAAAGGGGAATTAAAGGATGCTTCAAGCAGCATTCCAGATGGGCCTGAGCCTCAGGTTCCACCTATGATCTGCACCTTCTCCCACCCTCACCACACCCAGCCAAGAGCAGTCTAGAAATTGCAGGCAGTACACAGGTCTTATGGGGATATAAGATAATCTACAGTCCACCCACTGTGCTGAAGTCACACCAGATTTTCCAGGAGTCGGCAACCTATGATCCACATGTAGGATTTTATCCATGGCCTCTTTTTATACTTTCCATGAGCTAAGAATGGTTTTTACATTTTAAATGGAGAAGGAGAAGGAATAGGAGGAGAAAAAGGAGAAGGAGCAGGAAGAAGAAGAAAGTAGGAAGAAGAGGAAAAGACAGAGACCATAGTGACTTACAAAGCCTAAAATACTATCTAACCCTTTACACAGTTTTCTGACCTCTGGACTTTATACTGATGCCAAGGGAACTCTTAAATTATAGAATGTCCAAACTGGAAGGGCCTTTAAACCTCGGTTAACTCAATCTGCTTTCTCAGAAAAGCTCAACTGATTGCTTTTTTTAAATGAGTTTCTCTTCCATCCTGATTGAGTTGGTTGGACATTGTCTTATACAGCAAAAGGTTGTTGATTTGATTCCAGGCCAGGGCATATGCCAGCATTGTGGGCTCAATCCCCAGGAGGCAACAAATCAATGTTACCCTTTCATATCGATGTCTAAAAATCAGTAAACTATTCTTTAAATTAAATAAATAAATAAGTTTCTCCACCTTTAAATACATTGAAAATAACTGGCAGAAAAACAAAGCCCTTCATTTATAGATGTGAAAACTGAGAACCAGAGAAAGTAAAGTTCAGAGCCAAAAGAGAAACCTAGGTGTGATGACTCTTTAGGTCAATGATTTTTACACCACAGTTCACAAATAAAAGGGGCATAACAATTACAGTGTTGATCATTATTTGTATAGGACTTGTCACTTTAGAAAGTTTCTTCATATGCTTGTCATCCAAACAAGTAGCACATATTAGCAGCCTTTTGGCAATTCCACAAATAGAAATTATAAACCATTCCAGATCATATCCCCTCATCCAACCCTCTCATTATACAGATAACAAACTGAGATCCAGACAATGTGGGTGATTAATACAAGGTATAAAATGAAACTGTGGCTTCACTCTCTATTGCACCACACTTAGAAATGAAATAATATCAATCAGAGGAAAAGAACAAAGCTGCTTCTCTCTAGAGATTAACCTCAAATGCTTCCCAGCTCCTTGATAAACTGATGCCTGAGAACTTTCATGGAACTCTCTTTTCTATCTACCTTTACTCTAATTTATCTCATCAATTCTGAGGGCTCAAATTTCATTGGCTTGCTGACAACTCCCAAATTATATCTCCAGCCTCAACTGTTTCTCAAATTACAGACTCAAATCCAAATGCATTTTTAACATATCCACTCAGATATTGAATAGACCTTTGAAACTCAAAATGTACAGAACTAAACTCCTGATATCCCCCATCTTCTAAAAACAGCACCTGCTCCACCTGCAGAGAAGAAGCACCAATACTTGAAGACCATGTGAACCAACCCAAAGAATAAAAGGTGTTGGTAAGTATAGTGATGAGTGAGAAATTGCCTATATGGTATAAGCCCAGTCCTTTTCCCAAAAGGAAGAAGCTGTACTTTAAGTATCTCCTTTTCCCACCAGAGCGCTCTGGAAGATCACAAAATTAATCTCAAACATCATGAAATGAAAAGTAAATGCAAAAGTGGTTTGTGAGATGTTTTGCTCCTTTGAAAGTTACTATGAAGGGTAATGAAAAATTGAGGTAAACTAACAAAGATTGGTAATCTTTGTTTAAGAACAGAAATTGGTGGGCTAGTCATATGCTTGTAAGAGGAGATGAGAGGACAGACAGTAAGAATAGGAAGCAATTAGAAGGAAGGAAAGTGGAGATAACTATGACCTTAGCCCCCATTCATGTTGGGGCTCAGGCCCAAGGAAATCTCTAATACGTATCCCCAAATGGAGTCTGAGAAGGATCCTCCTCTACCCTCAAAGCTCTGGAATCTCTCCCTTTATAATGTTCAGCTGCAAACACTCTGGCCCACATTGCAACTTAACTATACTTGTAATATACACCTGATCTTGTAGGTTTTTTTTGTTTGTTGATTTTTAATTGCCCTGGATGCAACACAACCAGCTCAATGAGGTAGTATGGGCTGGTAGAAAGCACTGGACTTGTAGTCAGAAGACCTGGGTTCCAATCTCAGATCCTCATTAACTTTGTATGAGAACTTCCCCTACCCCCATCTTGGGTGTCAGTTTTATTTCATTAGAAATAAGACCTCTACACTTGGAGTATGTATCTATTTCCAAGCCAGTAGGAAGCCTTTAGAGTCTGTCTCCACTATGTTTTTTCATTGCTTTCACCCAGCCTTATTCAGATCCCTGTATTTTACTCCAGCATATAGTTAAAAAAAAAAAAAAACTGAAGCTCCTGTAAAAACTACTAGCTGTGTGCCTCTCTCAGTAAGGCCTAGATATAAGGCATTAGTTAACCCTCACTCATTTTAAGATGGGGAAACTACAAACTAAGGCCCAGAGAAGGAACTTAATTTTCCTAAAGTCACACAGGGAGCCAGTGGCAGCAAACATTACTGCCAAGATTTGAAAGGGACCACCTCTGAGTGAACTGAGGTCGATTGGAGCTCTCACATGAGATAAAATGGGCAACTGGGAGATGTTAAGACCAAAAAGCAACCTTGCAAAAAGAGCCCTGGTAATAAGAGTCCAAGAGTCCTACCTCTAGTTCTATCTCTGTCACTAACTGTGTGGCCTTCACCTTTCAGGGTTTCAGATTCCTCATTAGTAAAATAAATTAGTTGAACTATACATTCTTTAAGGAACTATCCCCTACTGTTGATACTCTATGAGATATGATTCTACACTGAGCTCCTTTTTCTGAGCTTGATCTCCTTAGAGAATTGGCCCTAGAATGCTTACAGCAGGATACAAGGATAATGAGACTGAGAAAAATTCTAGCCACCACTCCCAAGAGAAGTATCAGGGCCATGTCAATATCTGAAAAACTTTTATTCTCCTTCTCACTGAATCATGTATTTCTGATGGACTCCTTCTGAACCATAGAGACCAAGTCTTAAGCATCACCTCCTTTGTGAAGCTTTCTCTGACCCCTGGCAGCCCTTAGTGCTTCCACATAACAGGGGAAAATCAACCTTCCCAGAAGCCTGTGTAAAGTCCAAGTAGCTGAGACTTCCCTAAAGAGAAGGTTCAGAAGGTATAAAAGGGTGCAGGCAGTGGCTGGGCATAGTGACCAGCAAAGATTTTAGGCTCCTGTTTCAAAGTGGGTTTGATCTGGTACTGCCAAACAAGGCAGAAAAAAGGCCTGGCTTGATTTAGGCCTAACTTCAGAAGGAGCAATAAGTGCCTACAAACAGCCTGCTGAGAGAGAGAGAGAGAGAGAGAGAGAGAGAGAGAGAGAGAGAGAGAGAG